>JAJHSJ010001212.1:0-48772 GCA_021015155.1 Magnolia officinalis | reverse complement strand
AGAGCATCAAATATACACTTTTCAACACCTTTTTGTAGCCCACACTTGCAAATGTACCTTGCATCACACAACACGATTAAATTAGGCTTTAAAACAGTGGCATGTTCATAAATCCGGTAATAAATGGGGTCTAATATGCAATATTTGACCCTCAACACAACCCCTAACCAGCATTTTGCTAGTCCCGAGTAAAATATGCGAAAATATTTGAGAGTTACAGGGTAATTTCCATGAAACCGAGTGATCTTTTTGAAGAACGATTCAGATATGAGAAATTTAAGATTCCTGAATGTTGGGCATAAAATTTCTCCTGGAGGTAAGCGCATGTAGACTTCATAATCAAGTTCAAATATTAATCCATTACTAGAATAATTCTACACATTGAGTTCCATGAGTGTATAGTGTGATCTCAGCTTATCAACATTAGGATCTACTTCTTTCTTTCATGATATCATTGGTAATAAATAAGAAAACCCATAACAATCCAAACCTAAACCAAAACCTGCCTCATAGATCAACATTCCATCCCTCGATTTCTTCATATAAATGCCAATGAAAGGAATCAAATCCTCACCTATAGGGAGCAAACCTATGGTGAAGATCAATCGCCCAGAAATCTGTATTTTCTATATATATATATATATATATATATATATATATATATATATATAATATATATATATATATATATCAAAGACAACCATGGGGAATCGACTCTACACCTATGGGAGCAAACCCATGGTGAAGTCCATTCGCCCAACCCTTTCTGCCAGGCAGCTATCTTGTAGCTGGGTTTTTCTCATTTTCTTTCATTATTCATATTGAACATGATGGACAAATTCCCCAGGTTGGTTCCTTTCATGCTTACTGATCACCAAGTCAATCCTTCAATATTGAACTGAAACCTTAATGTGCAAGCAGGAGTGTCTTGTGGAATCATGACTCAATCAATGTTTAAAACTTCTAATACTATAAAACAGTTTGAACCTATTGTGAAATCTAACAACTATACTGGATCCAAGAGTCATACGTTACCAACTCCACAAATCTTGAAATTCTAAGTGCCCTTATGACCGTCAAAATCACTTCGAATTCACAGAAATTCCAAAAAATTAAAAAATTTTCACAATTTTTGCTCAAAACCAAGAAAACACTGATTAGGGAACTTAATCTCCCACCCCCCAACCTAAAATCTACATTGTCTTCAATGTAAAAGATGTAAGCATGCAATGCACATGGGACAACGAAAGTAATGAGAAGTGATGGAAAGATAGTACCTGGGTAATGAGTCGAGAGAGACTTTTCCGTAGAGATCTCAACATGAGAGCGGGTCAGCACAAGAGTGAAACCAATCGAAAGTAAACACAAATAACAAATAAACTCCTACCTATACCACTTTCGCAAGTGCTCTCGATTGCATTTAGCGTATGCAACAAGCCTTTAAACCCCTAGGTTGCCCCTAGTGGACGAGTTGTAGTCTCGTGAGGGTTTGCAGTAATGTTACCCACAAACATTGAACTAATGAAATGGAATGAAAAGCTGGGTTGCCTCCCAGGAGCGCTAAGTTTAATGTCTTCAGCCAGACCTAAGCAACTACCCTAATCCTATGAAAGTAATAAACCTACCTATACCTCCATCAGACTAGGAGATCATTCCTGGTAAACAGGATCAGTCAGAGGCATGGACATGTCCTCTGAATCAAATTTCTCGACAAATGGCTTTAAGCGATGTCCATTTACTTTAAACTCATTGCCATTGTCGGGGTCTCTTATCTCGACGGCCCCATGAGGATATGCAGTAACGACAATGTAAGGACCGGTCCAACGAGATCGAAGCTTACCTGGAAAGAGATGTAATCGAGAATTATACAAAAGGACTTTCTGACCTGGCGTGAATGATTTTCGTAGAATGTGTTTGTCATGAAACGCCTTCATCCTGTCCTTGTAAATTCTCGAGTTCTCGTACGCGTCGTTCTGGATTTCTTCGAGTTCATTTAATTGAAGTTTGCGTAGCGAGCCAGCGTTGTTCAGATTGAAATTTAGATTTTTGATTGCCCAGTAAGCTCTATGTTCCAACTCCACAGGCAAGTGGCAAGCCTTCCCATAGACGAGTCTAAAGGGAGACATTCCGATAGGGGTTTTTAAAAGCAGTACGGTATACCCATAAGGCATCGGTCAATCGAATTGACCAATCCTTACGATCAGGGTTAACCGTTTTCTCCAAAATGTGTTTGATCTCCCTATTGAAATCTCAACTTGCCCACTTGTCTGTGGATGGTATGGGGTGCTCACCTTATGAGAGATACCGTATTTCTTCATTAAACTCTCGGATAGTCTATTACAAAAGTGTGAGCCCCCATCACTAATGATGGCTCGAGGTGTTCCGAATCGGGAAAGATGTTTTCTTTCAGGAATTTAATGACCGTGCGCGATGGTCATTAGTTCGACACGGAATCGCTTCGACCCATTTAGTGACATAGTCTACGACAAGCAAAAATATAAATTCCCAAAAGATTGGGGGAATGGTCCCCATGAAATCGATGCCCCAGCAATCAAATGCCTCTATGATAAGAATGGGATTCAAGGGCATCATATTTCGACGGGACAATGCTCCCAATTTCTGACAACGCTCACAAGCTTTGCAAAACTCATGAGTGTCCCTGAACATAGTGGGCCAATAGAAGCCGCACTGTAGAATTTTGGCCGTGGTTTTTTTTTGCAGAAAAGTGACCACCACAGGCCTGTGAGTGACAGAAGGAGATGACACTCTGATGTCATTGTCTGGCACACATCTCCTCAAGATTTGGTCTGGTCAATATTTAAACAAGTATGGATCATCCCAGAAGAATTTGCGCACTCGGTTGAAAATTTTCTTATATCTTGCGCAGTCCAATGTGTCGGTATGAATCGTGGAAAGATAATTGGCGATATCAGCGAACCAAGGTGAAGGAGAGACTCTGAACAATTGTTCATCAGGGAACATGTCATTAATCTGTGTCGTAATCAACGGAATCAGAGGAAGAATTAAGGCAGAAGATGGTCAGCCACTACGTTCTCTACTCCTTTTTATTTTTATTTCTAGGTCAAATTCCTGGAGTAGGAGGATCCATCTTATCAGGCGGGGCTTAGCATCATTCTTAGACAGAAGATACTTAAGCGCTGCGTGATCAGTGTAAATAATGATCTTAGATCCAATCAAGTAGGACCTAAATTTGTCCAAGGCGAACACTACAGCTAAGAGTTCCTTTTCCGTAGTCGAGTAGTTCACTGGGCAGGATTTAGAGTCCTACTCGCGTAATGAATAAGTAGGTTTCTTATCTTTCTCTGGCTTAGAACTGCCCCAAGAGCATAATCAGACGCGTCGCACATAAGTTCAAAAGGAATGCTCCAGTCAGGTGGCCGTATGATGGGGCACTAGTCAATATACCCTTGAGCTTAGTGAAAGCTTCCTGACATGGTTCAGTCCACTCATATGGTGCATCCTTTTGAAAGTAGATTACATAGAGGACGAGAGGTGAGACTAAAGTCTTTATGAATCTTCTGTAAAACCCGGCGTGTCCTAAGAAGGATCGCACGTCCCTTATGTTCTTGGGTGGAGGTAGGTTAGAGATAAGATCGATTTTTGCCTTATCCACCTCGATTCCTTTGGATGAAATAATGTGTCCAAGGACAATTCCCTTCTGAACCATGAAATGACACTTCTCCCAATTAAGTACCAAGTTCTTTTTTTCACATCTTTTCAGCACACATTTAAGACTTTCCAAGCACTCGCTGAAAGATGGACCGAAGACAGAGAAATCGTCCATGAAGACCTCTAAATATTGCCCCACCATGTCAGAAAATATGCTCATCATACATCGCTGGAAGGTGGCAGGAGCATTACATAGTCCAAACGGCATCCTTCGGTAAGCAAAGGTGCCGTAAGGACATGTAAACGTAGTCTTTTCTTGTCTTCAGGGGCGATCTCTATCTGATTATAGCCCGAATACCCGTCAAGGAAACAGTAATAGGAATGACCAGCTAACCTTTCCAAGATCTGATCAATGAAGGGCAAAGGAAAGTGGTCTTTCCTCGTGACGGTATTTAATTTCATGTAGTCAATGCACATCCTCCAACCAGTAGTGACTCTAGTCGGCACGAGTTCATTATTGGCATTGGCTACGATGGTGATCCCGGACTTCTTAGGAACCACCTGAGTTGGACTCACCCATTGACTATCGGATATAGGGTATATGATACCCACATCCAATAGTTTAAGAACCTCGGCCTTAACCACTTCCTTCATGTTTGGATTTAGTCTACGTTGTGGTTGCCGAGCTGTCTTCGCATTATCCTCAAGATATATGCGGTGAGTACAATCGAGGGGTCGATTCCCTGAGGTCCGCGATTGTCCATCCAAGGGCTCCCTTATGCTCCAGGAGAGTAGATATAAGCATACTCTCTTGTTCTTTCTCAAGGTGGGCAGAAATCACCACCGGGTATGTCTCATCTTGACCTAAGTATGCATATTTTAAATCAGAGGGCAAAGGTTTTAGGTCAAGCTCGGTGGCTTGAGGTTAGACGGTAGAGGCACTTCATCAGTGTGGGGTAACTTTTCAAATTGAGGCCTCACGGTTAACTTCAAGTACCGTACCGCATCAAGCATGGCACACGTCTCCCTAATTATGTCATCATCAAACTCATGGGAGTGGGCCAGGCACGTCTCTAGAGGATCAGAGGATAAGGTAAGGGGTGTCCTATCTTCCACGAAAGTATCGATCATGTTAATATCGTGGATATCGTCATCTTCCTCTACCCGTCTGCCAGTGTTGAAAAAATATTCATTTCTAATGTCATATTCCCGAAAAAGACATACTCATGACACCATTCCTGCAATTGATAATTGCGTTTGAAGTGGCAAGGAATGGGCGACCAAGAATGATGGGAATCTGAGTGCTTATATTGTTGATGGGTTCGGTATCCAGGATGATGAAATCTACTGGGTAGTAAAATCGATCAACCTGGACCAACACATCCTCAATTATTCCTCTTGGTACACAAACAGAGCGATCAGCAAGTTGTAGTGTAGTTAAGGTGGGTTTTAATTCACATAAACCCAACTGTTTGTATACCGAGTAGGGAATAAGATTAACGCTCGCTCCTAAGTCAAGAAGTGCGTGATCAATTCGATAGTCCCCAATTACACATGATATGGTTGGGCTACCGGGGTCTTTGAATTTTTGCGGCACATCTTCTTTTAGGATGGCACTCACTTTCTCAGTCAGGAAAACTTTCTTTTGAATATTCTGCCGTCTTTTGGTCGTACATAAGTCTTTCAAGAATTTGGCATAGGAAGGTATTTGTTTCACGGCATCAAGTAGAGGTATGTTGATCTTCACTTGTTTCAACACCTCTAGAATATCCTGAGAGTTAGAGAGCGGTTTTGGTGCAACCAAACGTTGGGAAAATGGAGCAACCGGCTTTCCTTGAGGTTCCGGTTCTAACTCTAGTGGGGCATGCTGGCTAGATCCATCTTTTATCCACTTCCGGGTCCTTAGACTTTTCAGCCCTAACCGGAATGGTTTTGTCAATGATTTTTCCACTCCTAAGAGTGGTGATGGATTTAGCTTGCTCCATCTGATTTGAAGAGCTTGGGTCGCTAATTTCATATTGCGATTTAGGATTGGGAAGAGGTTGAGCTGGGAAGCTCCCCTTGTTCCCAATCGCATTTTCAGCCTTAAGTCCTTGTATTGCTTTTGTAAGGTCTTGAAAGGCCTATAGCATACCCTGATTGAAAAGCTCTTGCTTTTGAAAATGTTTCAGAACCGGATCCTCTTGAGGTTTCTCTTGAGTTGGATTTTGATTTAGGAAACCTTGAAGTGTAGCGGTTTGTCCATTCCTCCAACTGAAGTTTGGATGGTTTCTCCAGCCAGGATTGTATGTGTTAGAGGTGGGCCCACTAAAAGGTCTTTGGTAATTGCTTACAGCATTGGATTGCTCATTCAATACCTCTTGAAAGGCAGATATAGTTGGGCAATTCTCAGTAGTGTGAATGTTGCAACCACAAATACTACAAACAATTTCCTTGGCCTTATCCTTCTTTAATTCCATGGCCTCGAGTTTTCGAGTGAGATTGGCTACCTTGGCGTTAATATCATCATCCTCTTTCAGGAGGTACATTCCACCTTTTTCTTTGGAATGAGTCGGCCTAGGCGTAGTACTCGGTGTAGGGGAGATGTCCCATGTTTGTGTGTTCTCAGTAAGTTTATCAAAATAGTCCCACACCTCATCGATACCTTTATTCATAAACTCCCCATTACACATTGTCTCAACTAATTGGCGCATGGGAGATGTCAGTCCATCATAGAAAAAATTCGTGATGCGCCACGTTTCAAAACCATGTTGTGGGCATGAATTGACAAAATCTTTGAACCGCTCCCAACATAGGAAGAATGTTTCATCTTCCCTTTGGGCGAAGTTCATGATCGACTTCCTAAGAGTGTTCGTCTTATGATATGGAAAAAACTTTTTAATGAACTCCCTTGTCATGTCATTCCATCTGCCAATAGATTGAGGACGTAATGAATGTAACCACGTCTTGGCTTTCTCTTTTAAAGAAAAGGGAAAGAGTTTTAACCTGACCGTGTCATCAGACACGTTAGGAAAGTATAGGGTAGTCATGATCTCATCGAATTCTTTCAGATGTAGATATGGATTCTCTGACTCAAGCCCATGAAATTTAGGAAGGAGTTGGATCACCCCTGGCTTGATATCCATATGTCCTGCATTCTCCTGAAAAACCATGCATGAGGGCGTACTCACCCCCGCTGGTTGTAAGTAATCTCGTAAGGTACGAGGCGGGGGTGCTTGATGCACCTCATTCTCATCCTGGACATCTTCCACCCTAGGCTGGGGTAGACGAGGTTGATTTCCAGCCATATCCTCAATTAACTCAGGGGAATTCGAGCGGTGTCTAGTCTTGCGATGGACAGTTAACCCCTCAACTAATCCTCCTTCAGTCAAAAGACGTCGAGTGTTGTCACGAGCCCACTTGGGCATGAAACACTCACAGCCCTCAATCAAATTCTAAACCTAATCCTAAGAATGGAAATAAAAATCTAAAAAGAAAGAGAGGGTTGGAAGGAAGTTACCAAATTTGGAGTCCCTAAATTAAGAACCTGCAAAAAGAAACCAAAAAGAGATTAGTTCCTAAAAATAGAAATTAGAAAGTTTCTAAAAAAAATAAAAAAATAAAAAAAATAAAAATAAAGGAAGAATGAGTTAGTTTCTAAAATTAGAAAGAGTCTCTAAAAAGGAAAGTAACTAACCTAGTTTCTAAAAACAAAAGAGGAAGGTTCTAACCTAGAGTTAGAAAGTTCTAAATTAGAAATCTTAATCCTAAAATAGAAAGTAATGTGAGTTTCTAAAAAGTAAAGAATTTCTAAAATAAATGAAAGCCTAGAAATAGAAAATTCTAAAAATAGAAAGTAGAGAAATTCTAACCTAAAATTAGAAAATCCTAAGAAGAGAAATAGCAGTAAACTAGTTTCTAATTTAGAAAAAGAGAAATTCCTAAGAGAGTATAGAATTTCTAAAACAAAAGAGGAAAGTTCCTAAACTAGAAAGTAAGTGAATAACAGAAATTCTAAAAATAGAAAGTAGAATTTAGAAAGATCTTACCGAATTAGAAATTTCTGAAAGGCCTACAAAACAGGAAAGTTAGTTTCTAAACAGAAAGTCTTTAAACAGAAAGTTTCTAAAAATAAAATAGGAAACAAAATTAAATTCTAAAAGAGTTAGAATTAGAAACTTGCTAAAAAGGAATCCTAATCTAGAAATAGCAAGGATAAGAGAAATTACCAATTTAGAAACCTATCTCAGAATCCTACAAAATAAGAAAGTTGGGTTAGTTTCTAAAAAGGGAAAACCAAAAAAAAGAAAGTTACTTTAAATATAAAATTTCTAAAAATTTAAGAAAAACCTGAATTAGGAAATTCTAAAAATAAAACCTAAGAATCAAAAAAAGTCCTAATCTCAAACTAGTCCTAAAACCAGTTATCTTCAGGAAACGTAGCCGTCAATCCCCGGCAACGGCGCCAAAAACTTGTTCACTCCCCAAGTATAGGGTTGTGATGTAGTAAAAACTCGGTAAGACCGAGGTCGAATCCACAGGGATTGAAACCTGTACGTTATCTGAAAATAACCAAATCTATGATGAAATCTAAACCAATTGTGAATTGAGAAATAATGGTGAAATAATTATCTAAAATTTAAGAAAATTCAGAGAAGGGAACTAGGGATTCAGGGGATCCACTTGTAGAGATCAGGGAGATCTACGTTTGATTCAAGAACTCAACTGGACTTCGAGTCCATCTTCATCCAGTTGGAAGATATGTCACTAAAGCATAATTGAACTACTCTTGATCTAGTTTTCAAGAGATAAGAAGGATGCAGATTAGTATGGATTCCATCACAAAACCATGCCCATGAGACAAAGTACACAACAGAATTAAACTACCCCACAACCAATCAGAGAGATGATGGTCAGGAAAGGATCTGTCATCCAACCATGTCCAGGAGACGATGGCGAACAACAAGGTTTCCTAGCATCAAAACAAAAGGAAGGAATTATTCAAGCCATCACAGGTCTGCTGTAATTTAAATCATAACAAACCATTAACGACTAAAAGAATTTCTTAAATCCAACTAAAATCAATCAGTTTAATCTAAATCAAACCCGTAGAAGTTCCCATCACGCCACAAGTTTCACCCCTTAGCCCTAGCTAAGGGGTTTAGCCAACCATGTTTGGCTAGATCTGTTCAATAGCAAAGAAACAACAAGAGAAAGACAAAACAATTCTCTCTCTCTCTCTCTCTCTCTCTCTCTCTCTCTCTTCCCTGTCTCTTCCTGTCTCTCTCCCTCTCTCCGTCAGACTCCATAGCCGTAGATGAGATCCTCATCTTTCCTTCACTCCTTCCCTTTATAGCACAGCTGTCCGGTCGGTGGAGAGAAGTCCTCCCAGCAATAGGCAATGAACTCCCTGTAATAGCAACTCACGTAGCCTTGTTGCATAGCCCTTCCGTCAGCCAAAACACCGCATGTTTTCCTTGTTCATCAGCAAGTGATCTTTCAATCCGCACCATTCACGTTGTTAGCCATAAGTTGATCCTTTGATGGGTCAGATTTCTGTCTCTGATAGTCCCAAAATGCGGTGCTCAAGCAGCAGTCGAATCTCTATTTTTTTTCAAACAACAATTTGGTTCTCATTATCTCTTGCAATCGGTCCTTTCTTCTGAACAGTTTGGATCATCGGTCGCTGATTCCTGGCCTACCAAGATCGACGTGTACTGCTTCCGCGAATTCCCTCCACGTTAACTCGCGTGTGATGCCAGCTACGCAGCCAGCCACATTCTCTGCCAGTTGTGTAACCAGAATGGACGGAAGTTTCCTGGATTCATGCGTGTTAAACGCTGCAAATCTAAAAGGGAAACCATCCCTTTAGACGGTTCTGAGTGGTCAAGCATATGGACGGTGTGGTTCGTTCGGACATCCACTCACAGTGGCCCACAACTCCTCTAAACAGTTGCTGTCCCTTATCTTGCAGTGCAGATGCTCTCCTTTGGCTGAGAACCGTGTGTCAGTTCATGCACCCCAACATCTAATCTTCCCAGAATTTTAATCGTTGATGGACCCTTTTCATGATGGACGGCTTGGATCGTCCAGAGGAGTCTTGATGGTGTCGGCTACATCCTTCAAACAGTCAGCTTCACTGCAACGTAGCAGTGTAGAGCTTAACTTTGGCTGAACCTTGGCAGCTCACCTGATCACCGTTTGCCTTGAATTTCCATGGGTTCGGACGGATTCATTCAGGCTACATGATGGACGGCTTGGATTGGAAATATGGTCCATGAAGGTGGCCCACCGTCTTCCGCAAAACGGACACAGTCCGTTCGTTACATGGACGCTGGAAACGGCTGTTTCCGTTTTGAGGGAGATGCGGGTCAGCAGGCGCTGACCCGCCTCAGTCGGTTCGGTGCTCGGCCAGTGCCGTGTACATGGTGCACACGCACTGGATATGTGAGGTCCATCGTGATGTATGTTTCAAATCCGCTCCGTCCATCCACCTTGTCACATCATTTTAAGGGTTGATACCAAACTTGAAGCATTCCGGATATCAGGTGGGCCCCACTTAATGAATTAAGGGGCTGATTTGTCTGTTGCACCACTTCCTCAGTGATCCAATGAATGAATTTTAATGTGTACGGTTAATTTATGGTCTTCAGGCCGTATATGGAGTTTCGGGCTGAACGGATGGTGGAAACCCCGTGATCTTGCATTCTGGATGACTGTGTGACCTCTGTAACGTGAACGGCTTGATTTTCTCTAATCTCGGGCATGTAAATTCATCGTTCTTGGTCCCCTGGGGTCCGTCCCTTACTGTGGTGATTTCAGAGCATCAAATATACACTTTCAACACCTTTTTGTAGCTCACACTTGCAAATGTACCCTGCATCACAAACACGATTAAATTAGGCTTTAAAACAGTGGCATGTTCATAAATCCGGTAATAAATGGGGTCTAATATGCAATATTTGATCCTCAACATGCTTCGACGCCAGTCAACACTACTTCTAGACTGAGCTAGCATATGCCTGACTACTGCAAGCGTTGCTTCTCCATCTTCTTTATCAATAAGTCCTCATTCAGGGTGGTACTCTTCAACTTCATAGTCACCCTGGTCATCTCTACCCTCGTGGGACTCGCCTATAATTAAGGTTCTCCCACGGCTCTTCGTAGGACACTGATTAGACATGTGACCAAGATTGCCACACTCATAGCACCTCACTTGGCTCATGTTACTAGGACCGGCACCAAGAACCCTTTTGCCCTTGTCCTCCCTAGACCTAGGCGGAATGGTCGCCTGTGCCCTAAGTTGACTACCAATATTAGGTCTAGTTCCCTGGGAACTAGATCTAGCACTGGAGTCTCGGGACTCAAAACGACGAATGACAGGAGCCTTCAGATATTGCTCTAACTCCTGCACGACTTGATAAGCTTCATCCAAGTCTGTTAAGGGCCGAGTCATAAGCTTGCACTGAAGATCCGCACAAAAGCCCGTCTTGAAATGCGAGAACGTTACTAGAGGGTCTTCTCGGATATCACATCGGACCATATACTCTTCAAATTTAGCGATGTAGTCAGCGACAGACATTGACCCTTGGCGTAAGGATTGCCATTGATCAAGGAGCTTCTGACGGTATGAGAGATGAAGGTACTTCTCCTTCAACTTCTCTTTCATCTCATACCAATGTGTGATAGGGGCTCTACCAACTCTCTCTATCCTACGCTCGGTGTTGGTCCAGAAGAGCTTGGCTTGACCCACAAGCTTCATCTTAGCAAACCGCATTTGACAGTTTTTCGACATGCCATACCACTCAAAGTAGTGGTCCATATCAGCAACCCAGTCAAGGAATGCCCTGGGATCCAAGCGCCCATCAAAACTCGGAACCTCAACTCTCACACTTTTCATCGCACGCTCATCTGGATCATAGCGGTCTTGATGATCACATGTGGCTCGTGCCTCTCGCACCATACTACCACCATTACCACGATCTCTATCCTTACTACCACCACGTGTGGCAGCGCGTTCTTCAATGATTCCTCGCACTTGGGAGTGCGCATCATACCCTACAACGGGGTTTTCCTTTTGGGACGCCTCTAGTTGCTCGACCTTAGTCATGGTAGTGGTAATTTGGTTCTCAAGGTGGGCAAACTCACGCTTTTGACCTGCTTCTAGGGCGGTTATCTTTTGTATCAATTGAGCGAGTTGCTCAGATAACTGCTCGTTATTCATGGTATATTGAAGTCCGAAACCTCTACCTCTTCTCGTGGGCATACAATGAAGACTTGAACCAAACTCTACCCAACTAGACTACTAGGTGTTATGACTTTCAAGATGAATGCGATGAATGCAAAACTACTATGAACTAACACAATTAAGTTGAAACAGGAAACAACTCAAATATGGAAAATTTTTCAGATTAGGAATTTTCTAAAATTGAAAACTTTCTAAATCTGGAAACTTTCTAAATCTGGAAAGTTTCTAAATCTGGAGACTTTCTAAATCTGGAAAGTTTCTAAAATTGAAAACTTTCTAAATCTGGAAAGTTTCTAAATTTGGAAACTTTCTAAATCTGGAAACTTTCTAAATCTGGAAAGTTTCTAAATCTGGAGACTTTCTAAATCTGGAAATCTGGAAAGTTTCTAAAATTGAAAACTTTCTAAATCTGGAACTTTCCAAAATTAAACCTAAAAATCAAAACCCTAATTTGGTAACTCGATCTAGACAAAAACCATGCAAGCCTATGCTTTGATACCAAATTTGACGCAAGACAGCCCTAATTATGATGCATGCTCATGAACATAATTAAACAGCGGAAATAAAAGGAATAAATGATCTAAAACTTTGGTAGTAATCATCATAATTGAGAAAATCATAAAGGAAACATGCAATGGAGCGGGCCATCATCACAACCATGGAGTATGACATTCAATTATTACTTAGGTTGGATCTGGCAAGGGATGAGACCTCCCGATCTTGCATGGTCACACCCAATCGATCAATGAAGATCACTAGTCCGAAGAACCAAGAAGTTTCTCGGATTAGGGATTTGAGAATTTGGGGGTTTAGGGTTTAGATCGGTTCTCAAGATTTTGATCGAAGAAGGATAGCCAAAACTAAAAAATAGAAAGAAGAAAATAATTACCTTGAAGAAGTTGGAGGGGCACAAAAAGAAATTAGAAGAGGAAGATCAAGGGACGAGAAGAAGCACCATTAGAGAGAAGAGAGGAAGGAGGCAACCAAAGGTTTGCTTTTTTCATTAATCAATAGTTCAAATTCGTATGTAGGGCTTTAACCCACTTAAATAAGCAAATAAAGACATAAAAGTACTAAAATACCCCTAAAATAAGCAAGTAAAGACATAACATTACTAAAAGACCCCTAATAAAGACATAAAATTACTAAAAGACCCCTAACTAAGCAAAAACGCGCAAATAACATAAGTGCGGGAAAGTTCAGGCGTTCGGTCTTCTTTCTCCAATCTTCCTTCACATGTGTCTTCCCTGAGTGGGGTCTTCTATATGTCCAATCACATGTGAAAGGTCTTCAGCTCCTCAATAGTCGCCTATTCACAAGGACGGCACTTGTGGTTGACGCTTTCTTCGTTGGTACACCTTGAATGCGCTTGTGTCCGCATCAATTTCCCTCGGGTGAGAAAAACTCGATTCCGACGAGTTGAAACTTTTGTAGCGCTCTAGCAGATCTGGATCAATACCCTACAATGCGTCGCCCGACAGCCACGTAGATTCAGACGATGGTTTGTTCTTCCACTTGACAAGATACTTTTGGAAACCTCCATCTCTCGTGGATACTATCTCGTCATCCAAGATTCCCTAAATTTCTTCTTTATGGGTAATGGGTGGAGGAAGTGGTGGAAGGGGTTGAGTAGCAAACTCAGAAAAAGGCCATGAAAGGGACGATGTATCAACAATGGGAGTATGGGTACGGACTAGATCTTCGACATTAAAAGTTGGATTAATGCTCATTTCAGGTGGAAGGTCAATCCGATACGCGTTGGACCCAACCTTTTGTAATATCTTGAATGGTCCAACACTACGCGTTTGTAATTTTTTAGCAGATCCTTGAGGGAATCGCTCTGGCTTTATTCGTACCATTATATAGTCTCCTTCTTGAAATTCTTGCATTCTACGATGAGAATCAGCTGAAACTTTATAATCATCATTGCTCTTATTTAACCGCTGTCTAATATGTGTATGCAAATCATGAATATGGCGTGCAAATGCATCGGCTGACTCAGAAGACCTTTGGGTAACAGACATGGGTAAGAGATCTATGGGCATTCTAGGTTTATAACCACTTATAATTTCAAAAGGACTCAACCCTGTAGATCTATTAACTGACCCATTATAAGCAAGTTCAGCAGTTGGTAAAATTAGGTTCCAAGTCTTAATATGTTCACCCACTAGACAACGTAGAAGATTTCCAAGGCTACGGTTTACCACTTCAGTTTGACCATCTGTTTGTGGGTGGTAAGCAGTAGAAAATTGCAAACGATTTCCCATAATGTGCCACAGTGTCTTCCAAAAATAGCTAGTAAATCGAACATCACGATCAGACACTATGGTTTTAGGTAATCCATGGAGATGCACCACACCATCAAAAAAGAGACGAGCAACATGAGACGCATCCGACGTCTTCGAACATGGGAGGAAATGCGCCATTTTAGAAAAACGGTCCACAACGACAAAAACGGAATCATGCTTTTTTATAGTCTTGGGAAGCCCAAGCACGAAGTTCATACTAATGTCCTACCACGGAGCATGTGGCACTGGCAATGACTTGTACAGCTCGGTATCTTCCTTCACATGTGTCTTCCCTGAGTGGGGTCTTCTATATGTCCAATCACATGTGAAAGGTCTTCAGCTCCTCAATAGTCGCCTATCCATAAGGACGACACTTGTGGTTGACGCTTTCTTCGTTGGTACACCTTGAATGCGCTTGTGTCCGCGTCATATTATTACATTGATAAGTATATATACTTGTGTGCCAAAAATATTTTTTTTTTTTTTTTTGTACAGTTAGTGCAAAATAAAAACTGATGACAACCAGGTAGTTTATCTTGTCTCACAGGGGGTGCCAGAAATGTTGACACTTAAGTTTGTTTTTTGTCACGTGTAATATGAGTGGGCGTGCTGGAATCGATAAAGTGACTCGATCCGAATCTATCAACTTCGATCGCAAAGTGTCGAAATAAATAGATATGTCCAATATGAACATATACGATTAGATTTTGAGAAGATCGATCGCTTATTCAGCCGCTTGCATAATTTTATATTGATCAGGTGATAATCGGAGGGTGGGGTTCCTCCTCTGAAGATGGATTACTTTATGACTTTCACAAGAAAGGACTTTCATAATACTAGTGAAATCAAACAGAAGGAAAAACTGACAATCGATTGTTGAATTAATGCACTTTTGTGAAAATGTTCATGTCTCTTTGTTGAAGACTCACATGTCCCTTAGTTGAAAAGGTTCATGTCTCTTTGTTGAAGAGTCACATGTCCCTTAGTTGAAAAGGTATATATCTCTTTCTTTGTTGAAGAGTCATGTCCCTTAGTTTTATTTTATTTTTATTTTTTTATTTTAATACTATAAATATGTGTATGGATTTCATTTTCATATATGAAGAAGTACTACAACAAAAATTAGTTTTCTCCTATTCCCTTCTAAGTTATTTTTACTAAGTAAAAAGGTAGCCTACAAAGTGGTATCAGAGCCACGTTTCGGGTCTTGACTGGGTGTTAGAAACTTCTAAAGAAGTAGAATCGATGGCAACGAATGATGCAACGATTCATCTCGCAATTCCCATTTTTGGAGGGGAGAACTTTGATCATTGGAGCATCAAAATGAAGACCTTATTCCAATCTCAAGGGCTATGGGAGATTGTTGAAACTGGTTATCCAATTACAACCGATCTCACATCTCTCTTAGCCGTACAACAAGAACAACTGAAGGAGAATAAGAAGAAAGATGCGAAGGCCCTCTTCTTCATCTAAGAAAGTGTCTCTGATTCTATCTTCTATAGAATCATTCCATCTCAAACTTCAAAGCAAGCTTGGGACACTTTACAACAGGGAGTTCAAAGATACGTCTAAAGTGATTGCCATCAAGTTACAAACTCTACGGAGGGCATATGAAAATCTGAAAATGAAAGACTCGGAAAAGATGAAAGATTATCTTTCATGAGTGATTGAAGTGGTGAATCAGATTATGATATATGGAGATTCTATTTCTGATGAAAAGGTGGTTCAAAAGCTTTTAATAAGCCTCCCTGCAAAATACGATGTTGCTGTTGCTGCAATAGAGGAATTTAAGGACCTTTCAACCTTATCATTGGTTGAGTTAATGGGCTCTTTAGAATCACATGAGCAAAGATTGTTGAGACGTGAAGAAAAATCAGTTGAAAGTGCATTTCAAACAAAACTTTCAAATGGTTCACAAAGTTCTTCCGAGAAGACACAAGTTGGTCCCGGAAAGAATGAAGGCAATTACAAGAAAGGTGGAAAATCGATGCAAGAGAAATGGCAAAATCGAAACAAAGGTAAAAATTCAAATCTTACCTGCTATTTTTGCAAAAAGTCTAGCCATATTGAAAGTGAGTGTTGGAATTGAGGCAAACCTCAGTGTTTTAATTGTAAAAAGTTTGGACACGTAAAGAAGGATTGTCGTTTCAAGGATATCAGTATGCTGAAAACTTCTCTGAAGAAAAAGTTGAAGAAAACATGTTTTTTGCATGTTAATACTCACTCACTCAAACTGAAGACATATGGTACTTGGGCAGTGGATGTAACAATCATATGACAGGTGATGATCGGATATTCACAAATATCGACTCATCCGTCAGATCTCAAGTCCGTATGAGAAATAGTGCTATTGTGGAAGCAAATGGAAACGAGACAATTGCCATTGAAACCAAGAAAGGGGTCAAGTATATAAAAGATGTTTTACTTGTTCCTGACTTGGATCAAAACTTGCTAAGTGTTGGGCAACTTGTTCAAAATGGGCACTGTATATTCTTCGAAAATGATTCATGCATTATATATGACAAGAATGACACAAATCAAGTAATTGCTAATGTGAAATGGAGAAAAATCGTAATTTTCTTATTAAGTTACGATATTTGATCGATTGTGCATGGAAAGTCGAGACACTTGATGAATCTTGGCTTTGGCATAAAAGGCTGGGGCATTTGAGCTTTCGTGGGTTGAAGTTGATGGATCAGAAGAATCTGGTAGATGGTTTACCATCTGTCGAAATGGATCACTTCATTTGAGCTGCAAGTGTAATGAGGGTTCGTATAGTCTCCAATCGAGCAACCGGTGTAAATGTTTCATTATAATCAATGCCTGGTTGTTGTGTAAAACCTTTTATAACGAGCCTTGCCTTATATTTTTGGATTGAGCCATCTTAATTAAGTTTAGACTTGTAAACCCATTTTACTCCAACAACATCTTTGCCGCTTGGACGATCAACTAACTCTCAAGTAGAGTTCTTCTCAATCATGCAAATTTCCTCTTCCATAGCTTTCACCCAATTGTCTTCTCGAGCTGCAACTTCAAAGCTTTCCGGTTCTACAACCGAAAAATTGCAACGCTCGTAGACATCTCTCAGACTCTTCATTTTTCTCGGGGGTGATTCAAATGAAATACTTGAACTTGTCGATGGAGAACTTGATGATGCAGATGGAGTATCATCTGGTGAAGAGAATGGAGTTATGGGTCCACAATCTTCTTCATAATTTTCTGCTTCTGTTTCTTCTTCTTCCACATCTTAAGTGCTTTTCTGCTTCTATTTCTTCTTTCACATACTTACGAAGAATTCTTGAAGATATTGGCGAAAAGCAAAATGAAGGAACTACTATATATTGGGACAACATGTCAACCATTTCAATTGCAAAAAATCCAGTATATCATAACAAGACGAAGTATATTGCTATCAAGCATCATTTCATTCGTGAAGTTATTGAGAGTGGCGAGATCAAGTTGACGTATTGCAAGACGAAAGAACAAATGGCTGACATATTCACCAAGGCACTCCCTAAAAAAAGTTTTTGTCATCTTCGAGATATGTTGGGAGTAATTCAGAAAGTGCATTAAGGGGTGGTGTTGCATTAATGCACTTTTGTGAAAAGACTCATGTTTCTTTGTTAAAGAGTTACATGTCCCTTAGTTGAAAATGTTCATGTCTCTTTGTTGAAGAGTCATGCCCCTTAGTTTTTATTTATTTATTTATATCCTATAAATATGTGTATGGATTTCGTTTTCATATATGAAGTACTACAACAAAAATTAGTTTTCTCCTATTCCCTTCTAAGTTATTTTTACTAAGTAAAAAAGCTACAATAGTCTATATCGATCACTTGGAGCAACCGCGAGAATGCATCTCTTGAAAGAGTTACATAATATTAAATAAAGGATTATCACGGTTGGATTATCGCTACTCCTATGATAAGTTGAGATAAAAGATAAATTAATAGATTAATTGTTTTTTATTAGATTTTAGATTGGATATTTTGCTCGTTGAATTCCTCTATTATTTATAAAGTTCTACTATATAGCTTATTCTTCCATATCATTCTTCTATTACTACAACGGTTATAGCTAGCAGTTGAAAAGCCTTTCTCTAAATCCTTCTATTTGTTACGTTTCTCTTTCGCGATTATTCTTCTCATTCTGTCATACAAGCTTTGCTTCTCTCGGTCACCTTTTGTACCTTAAACTATTCGACTGCGTTTCTCTCTTCGTTTATTAGATTTTTGAGTAATTCAACCATATCACTCCCTCGACCATCCGCTAATGTATAAAATTAAACTTACGTCAAATATAATTTCATAAAAAGCGTTCTAAGTATCTTGAAGACGTTTTCATCCATCTCTTACTTCTCGGACAATGTCACATGTTGCTCTCCTGTTGGCTTTTACAAAATGGCCAGAAATAAAGTATAACAACGGCATATATGGATGAAATGGGACCATTAATCATGTAAGCCCTAATCCCCGCAAGCATATTAGGTGTTACCTGGTGGGTGTTACCAGTACTGTGGAGCACACCTTGATGATTTTTATTATATCCACACTGTCCATCGGTTTCTCCAGCCCGTTTTAGGATGTGTTTCCAAAATTTAAGTAGATCTTAATCTAAGGTGGACCACGCCACAGGAAATGGCTGTGATTGAGTACCTCACCATTAGAAATTCCAAATGACCCATTGTAAGGTTTGGGTAAAGTTTTTTTTGCCATCCAACCTGTTGATAACGTCAAGAATACTTGGATGAAGGCTCAAATACAAAGATCAACTTGATCTAAAATTTTTGTGGCCCACAAAATGTTCTTATAGTCTTTCATCACTGTTTCTAGTGGTGTGGTCCACCTGAGATTATTATCTTCTTAAGGTTTGGGATTGAGTCCTAAAATGAGATAGAAAAAGAGATGGATGGCATGAATATACAACAAATACATCAAGTTGGCCCCACACGGTTTGGGTAACACCTACTGAGGTGTTACCCAGGTAAAACCTAATCCGCTCCCTAATCTCCCCGCCTGGAAATTGCCCTGATCCAATGATCTAAACCCTTGGGGCGGTCGCACGCATGTTGTTTGTTACGATAAGGTTGAGCGATGTCCACCATTCCACATTAAGGTGGACCATCTAACCAACGCAAGTGATGTCATCGTGTCGGTCTCATCTCGTGCAATGTTCTGACCAGTTGGCGATAGGTCCACACCTTAGGTAGACCAATTAGAGCTAATCCCATGAACCCCCTTTTCTATCACACGGTATTTCCCATGTTTGCAACACCACTAAGATAGCCAGAATGGCCCACTTAAGTGCCTTCTCTTGTAAGTCTTACCAAGTCCCCTTCCTTTTCAGAGAGCCACGCACAACGCGTTTTTGGTAATAAATATCAGACGGCTGAGAGGAAGTCACTTCATCCCAAAAAGGCATTCCATGTATACATCCGCCCCAAAGACACGGACATCTCTGTGAGCCACTTATCTTCCAACGTAAGGGCACCCTCGTAGAGACCTGCCTTCTTCTTTACTCCATGAGGTTTACGTCACGCGTGTGCGAGATGTGATCCACATGTGCGGTAGACTCCCTACCAACATGAACTCTCCCAAAAATCAGTCCCGTCCACTTGTCCCACCTAGACAAACGTACGGCTTGGACGCTAGCACGTGCGCCGAAAGTTTGCCGCTCGAACGTACACCGTCAAACCATTTCTCTAACATAATCGTCACTTCCTCGCAGAAACATGGACAAAGTCAAAGAAAATCTGTCCAGAACCGACCAAAAACACCTTGTCGAAATTATTTCAAGTTAACTGCTTCCTTTATTGCTTTAGAGCCATAAATCGAAAGAATCAGACAACCTTCGTTCACACAGCTGGCTAAGTAGACTCGGCCATCTCCTGTGTATGCATACGAAGCATCTTCT
Source organism: Magnolia officinalis (assembly GCA_021015155.1). Lineage (NCBI taxonomy): Eukaryota > Viridiplantae > Streptophyta > Magnoliopsida > Magnoliales > Magnoliaceae > Magnolia > Magnolia officinalis. The sequence continues at coordinate 28,714 of JAJHSJ010001212.1, read as the reverse complement.
GCACTTCTCGCCTCATATAAAATCCTTTCCACTTCCTCTTTTTTTTCACGAGAACAGTAACACATCCCATGATCTCGACACTTCAGCTTCTTTCTACTCTCACTAATTTCCCTAATGCAGGCTTCCAGCTACAGCTCCAATTTCCGACCATATGGCCCACTGGAGAACTCATCACCGTCCAGCAGTGGAACCCATCAAGGTATCTCGGATGAGGAGATGATCGCCACCATTGAAACCAGTCCTCCTAAACGGCGGGCAGGACGGATGAAATTCCGTGAGACGCGACATCCCATCTACAAGGGTGTCCGGCAGAGGAATGGAGGGAAGTGGGTGTGCGAGATGCGGGAACCGTACAAGAAGACGCGGATATGGCTTGGGACTTTCCCGACAGCTGAGATGGCTGCACGTGCCCATGATGTAGCCGCCCTCGCCCTTAGAGGCCGATCCGCCTGTCTCAATTTCGCCGACTCTGTTTGGCTTCTGCCCGTTCCTGGTTCTAGCAGTGTTAAAGACATTCAGAAAACTGCGGCTGAGGCCGCAGAAGCATTCCGTCCTTTGAAATCTGCTGCCAAAGCATTTCATCCTTTGAAATCTGAAATCAATAGAAGGAATGAAGCAGACCCAACGAAGAGTGTAAATATTTCCTCACCGGAGAATGTGTTGTACATGGATGAGGAGGCGATTTTCAACATGCCGGGATTGCTTGCCAGCATGGCAGAGGGGCTGCTGCTTTCTCCACCTCCATTTGTCGCATGGGATGACGTGGAAGCAGGTGCTGACGTGTCTCTATGGAGCTACTCAATTTGATCCGGAAGGGAGCGGTGAGAGAGAGAGGGGTGGGACCCACCTCTTTAAAGATGTAATATCCCACTTTGACTTGGGTTGACTTTTTTTTACTATTTTTTAGGTCCACTATTTTTTGTGCATATTGGCCCAAAAATCTCCATCACATGTAGCCATTGGAATTGTAATATTTTGATTCAAATGGTACGAAACCATCCAATTTCACAATTTTCCATAGTTCAAAAATCCAAAAATTCAACTTGACGTCCATACCAACTTGACATTGATTTTGGATGATCCGATGGATTAGTAAATAAGAATTACAATTCAGATTTTCTGCTTGCCATAAACAGGTATGTCTTGTTTTTCTTTATGTTATGATTGGTCCACATTATCACTAAGGTTGTCCGCACTGCTGCATTGACTGCAGTGGGTGATGATGTGGCCCAACCATATTGCAATAGATAAATTTTTTACTGTTCATGGAAAGCAGAAGATCTTGATTCAAATAATTAAATTATTGAAATGTTTTATAAAAATTTGAATACAGGGTGCAAATCATTTTTTTTTTTCCTTTTCAAAAGAAGGGGTCACACACCTATATCTTTGATAACATGAACAGAGGATGTACAGCCAAACTTTCCGGTGGGCTCCACAAAAACAATGGGCTTCACCTATTATATCGCCTAAATAGAAACCACAAAATGGAAAAGAAAGAATACTCCAAACCAACCTCTCCATACTGCTTGGAGACATACCCTGCTCCACAGATCGGGGAGCATTCAGAAGCACAGGAAGGAACCATCCCTCCTCCATAGATCAGGGTACATTCAAAATCACTGCTAGCTGCCGAAACCTTGCCTGCAAAAACAATGACAAGAACTTCTTAGAGTTGAAAGAAATCCCTGCATCTCTGAACCCCCTCAGCCTGAGCGTTGTGCCGGCAGGAACAGGATAGCAGACAGACTGCCTGCCACCCCAAAACTCCAACAAGAACATGATAGCAGACAGACCACGAGAAGAGGATAGCAGCCCGTCCGCAAGTGCCACCCCAAACTCCACTCGCAACGAAACAGTTGCCTGAGCTACGACTGCCAAACAATCAGAAATCTCCCGAACAAACTACTTAGCACCTGCACGAAACAACTTCCACCGACTGCTATGAATGTCGCTCCTCCCCAGCAACCGGCCACGCAAATTTTATTTTATTTTCGAAACATCTAGCCAAATCAACCTTCAGCAATTCCAGCTGACAATTCAGAGACCACAACCAATCTCCCCAACATACAACCAGCAGCAACCTTATTCATCCACACAAGTAGTACCTCAGAACCCGCAGCCAAACAAGTACTACAAACAGGTCTCCGAAATACTCTCTTGCCCTCACAGAATTGTTTTACTGACCCTGATCGCTTGCAGACCAGACCGGTCGAGCACTAACTCCTATCGGGAAGTACGGGGGAGGGCTGTAGGCTGGCTTATGGCTTTGCCTAGACAGGAAGACAGGATTTCTCAAATGCTGTTGTACCATGCACAGCAGGAAGGATGTTGCTGGCTTCAGCCAGTCACACCGAAAGAGAGAAGCTGCTGCTGGAATTTTTACTCTTGTTATTTTTCATTGCTATAATCGAACACAGGGAAGCCATTTTATAAGCATTTGGAGTCTTGTGAAATTACAAAAATATCCTATCTAAATGCATCTAGCATTTATTAGGTACGTGTAACAGAACTTGGGAATTCAAGAGCTTGAAACAGTAGAGCCTAGAAGATTCAGCTGAAACGTTAGTCTGTTTGGGTTTGTTGTTTCCAACACTCCCCTTCAAACCAAAACAGGCTTCATTCCAAGCATCGATCTAAATTTCTTGAATGTATTAGTCAGCAATGCTTTGATGAAGATATCAACCACTTGTTCAGTAGTATGACAGTACTCTAGCATTACTGATTTCTGTTTTACTTGATCTCTCAGGAAATGATACCTTGTATCAATGTGCTTGCTCCTTCCATGTGTATCGGATTTTTGGCAAGTTCGATTGCCGATTTGTTATCCACGTATATAATGGTGGATTCCTTCTGTGGATGTTTCAGTTCCTTTAGCATGTTCTTCAACCATATTGCTTCACAGACTGTGGATGATGCTGCCACATACTCTACTTCACATGTGGACAAAGTAACCACATTTTGTTTCTTTGAGTTCCATGTGAAGGCAGTTGACCCGAGATAGAATACATATCCAGTGGTGTTTTCCTTTCATCTTGGTCACCTCCCCAATCACTATCGGAGTATCCATACAGAATTGCCTCATCATCGTATGGATTAAAGAAACCAAATTCCATGGTTCCTTTGACGTACCTGAGGATTCTTTTTGCAGCTAGCCAGTGTGATTCTTTTGGCGCTTCCATGTACCTACTTAGAAGTCCAACACTGTAGACGATATCCGGCCTTGTAATTGTGAGATACCTTACGACATTGCAATCGACCATCTTGAACTTTTCAAGCAATTCTTTGGCATACTTCTTCTGAGATATATACATGCCACCATATTGTTGCTTCACTTCAATGCCTAGGAAAAAGGATATCAGACCCTCGTCAGTCATCTCGAACTCTTTAAACATGGCTTTCTTGAATTCATTAAACATCGGTCGACTGTTTCCTGTAAACAGCAAATCATCAACATAAAGGCATGCTATAAGCATATCGCCATGAGCATTCTTCTTGATGTAAACTGCATGCTCATATGTACATTGGGCGAATCCGTTCTCTTGAAGATAGTTGTCGATACGTGCATTTCAAGCACGTGGAGCTTGCTTCAACCCATAGAGGGCTTTCTTCAGTCGATACACCTTGTGTTCCTCCCATTGCATAATAAAGCCTTCAGGCTGGTCAACATAGACCTCTTTTTCCAGAATTTCATTCAGAAAAGCAAATTTCACATCTAGTTGGTAGATCATCCAACTGTGATGGGCTGTAAGGGAGATAATTATCCTCATAGTGTTAAGGCGAGCAAAAGGAGCGAAGACTTCTTCATAGTCCACCCCATACTTCTGTTTGTAGCCCTTTACTAAGAGTCTTGCCTTGCAGCGATCGATCTCACCATCAGCATTTCGCTTGATCTTGTACACCCATTTGAGACTAATGGTCCTCTAGCCTTTAGGGAGTGAGATCAGCTCTCATGTGTAATTCTTCTCGATAGCATGGATCTCTTCCTCCATAGCCTTTCTCCAACATTCTTCATTCACGACCTCTTCAAACGTAAGAGGCTCGTGATCAGCATATAGACACAATAAATTTACTTCCTCAGTTCCTGCATATATGTCATTGAGGTTTCTCATTTTGATCGGAGCCATGGGTGAGGGAGAACTGGACAAAGACGTGCTGACTAAATTTTGATTTGATGAAGTACTTCAAGGGGAGATGGAACGTATTCCTGGACTTCTGCGATCCGAAGGGGGTGATGTGGGTGTCTGCTCCTGATTTACATGCCTCTCTTCTTCATATTGTTCGGCCTCGACCTGATTTCCTTTAGCCGAATCTTCCTGGCTCCACTTCCAGGCTTCTTCCTCGCAGAACACCACATCTCTACTTACCACCACCTTGTTAGTTAGTGGGTTGTAAAGCTTGTATACCTTCGATGCTTCACTGTAGCCGATGAAGATGCACTTCTCGCCACGATTATCAAGTTTTTTCCTTCTCGCTTCTGGAACTTGAGCGTAGGCGACACACCCAAAGATCTTAAGTTGTGCCACGCTTGACTTGTATCCACTCCATGCTTCCTGCAGTGTCTTGAATCTGACACTCTTGGTCGGACGCCTATTGAGTAGATAGGCAGTACATGCAACTACCTCTGCCCAGAAATTTTTGGTAGACTTTTCTCCTTCTGCATGGTCCTTGTCATGTCGAGAATGGTATAGTTTTTCCGTTCTGCAATTCCATTTTGCTGTGGTGTATAGGCCGCAGTGTGTTGTTGCTTAATTACTTGATCCCTGCAATACTCTCGAAAGGCATTTGAGGTGTACTCTCCACCTTTGTCAGATCTAAGGGTTTTGATTTTAAGACCACTTTCTTTTTCAACAAGGGCCTTAAAATTTTTTAAAATAGTAAAAGCAGCAGACTTCTCTTTATTTACATATACCCACAATTTTCTACTAAAATCGTCAATGAAGGGAATAAAGTATTTATTACTCTCCAAGAGAGATTGACTCCAATGGTTCACAGATGTCAGTGTGAACCAACTGCAACGGTTCTCTTGCTCTTCAGGATACTCCACTTGGAAAGGAGTTCCTCTACACTGTTTTCCAAGTGTGCACGCCTCACACACTTGTTCTGGAGCTTTAATGGTAGGCAAGCGATGCACCATGCTTGATGACGACAGAAGTTTCAGGCCACTGAAATTTAGATGGCCAAAGCGAAAATGCCATTTCCAAGAATCATTCTTTACTTTTTCATAAAAACACTTCTCAAGCATTGTGTTTATATGGAGTGGAAAGATACGATTCTTCGCCATCTGAACTTTCGTAATCAAATGTCCATGCATATCTCTTATGGAAAGAGAAGAATTCTTTATGTGTATAACATACCATTTTTCGAGGAGTTGTCCGATTACTTTTCATGTTGGGCACGTAGTACACATTGGAGATGTAGTTTGGAACACCATTTTTCTAAAAGATTTTGATTTTGCCTTTACCTTTCACCAGTGTCTTTGACGAGTCGCCGAGTGTCACATCACCATGAACTCCTTCTGTGAGTTCTTCAAATAGGCTTTTGTTCCCGCACATGTGATTACTTGCACTTGTGTCGAGATACCATACATCTAGTCGATCACAACCTTTCTCTTGTGCAAGGAGCATTGTAGAGTCTTCCTGGTCATGACTCAATGCTTCAGCATAGTTGGATCGTTCATCGTGATCTACTAGCTTGCTCCAACAATCCGAGGCATGATGGTCGAATTTGTTGCAATTTCGGCACTGAATATTTCTCATATTTTCGCGATCGCGTACGGATCGGCCTTTACCATTCCCTCTTCCACAGAAATTAGTAAATTTCTATTGATTTTGTGGATGGTTCAGATGATATCCACGTGCCCTTCATCTTACATTAGTGTTGGTGCTGCGACCTCCACGATTTGTATGACCACTACTTTGGTCATTTAGAGTCAGCTTAGACTCTAAGGCATGTTCCAACGCCGATGCGTTATTTTTCTGCATTCATTGCTCATGCACTTGCAACGATCCCATCAACTCTTCGGTGGACAAGTTTTTCAAGTCCTTCGATTCTTCAAGGGCCACAACCACATGCTCGAATTTGGTTCTGAGAGATCGGAGTATTTTTTCTAATACCCGAATATCTTCAAACTTTTCGCCATTTCTTTTTAAATTGTTAACTATAACAAGCAATTTTGAAAAGTAGTCTGACTCACCTTCCTTCATATGTGCAACTTAGAACTTGGCTCTAAGGGTTTGGAGTTGAACCCTCCTGACACAATCAACACCCTTGAATATGGTGCTGAGACTCTCCCATGCTTGCTTGCATGTCGTAGCTTCGGCGATTCGTTCAAAGGTGGAGTCATTCAACCCTTGATATATAAAAAAATAAAGCTTTTTTGTCATTTTTCCTTTAATCTTTGAGAGCCGTCTTTTGTTCGGCAGAATAGGAGGCTTCTTGCTCCGTTGTGGGTTCTACATATCCATCACTGACGATATCCCATAAATCCTGAGATTCGAACAAAGCCTTCATCTAGATGCACCAGTTCTCATAGTAATCCTTAGATAACTTTGGAATCTACGGCTGGATCGAGGACGCCATAACTTCTTCACACCACGGATCAATAACGCCTTTTTCTTGACGTAGCAGTGGCAACACCTTGATCACACAATCTGAACCTTCAAACTATACCTAGTCCCATAGGATCGTCTTGCTCTGATACCTGTTTGTAGGCTGGCTTATTGGCTTTGCCTAGACAGGAAGAAAGGATTTCTCAAATGTTGTTGTACCATGCACAACAGGAAGGATGTTGCTGGCTTCAGCCAATCACACTGAAAGAGAGAAGCTGGTGCTGGAATTTTTACTCTTGTTATTTTTCATTGCTATAATCGGGACACAGGGAAGCCAATTTATAGGCATTTGGAGTCCTTGTGAAATTACAAAAATATCCTATCTAAATGCGTCTAGCATTCATTAGGTACATGTAACAGAACTTGGGAATTCAAGAGCTTGAAACGGTGGAGCCTAAAAGATTCAGCTGAAACGTTCGTCTGTTTAGGTTTGCTGTTTTCAACAAGGGCTGCCAGCTCAGATAGAACCATGTCCTGCTGAGAAGTGCTACCAATCTGGGCCATACTATCCGCCACTCTGTTAGCTTCTCTTGGGATGTACTTGATTGTGATTCTGGCTGTGCCCTTGATGATATCAAATCACCTTTTCCAGTACATGATGTTCCATGGGACTTGAGCGTCTTTCGAGAACAGCTCCACCACCGCTGATGAGTCGCTTTCCACTTCCACCCTATTAAGGCCTCGCTCCATGCATAGTTTGAGGCAGGATGCAATCACTTGCATGGTATATTGGTATCAGTTTAAAACTGAACACTACTCAAGCAAGTTATTTGGTTTGACTCCACTGAGTCAGTGAGCTGACTCGACAAGGCTGACCAAGTCATAACTCAATCGAGCTCCCTAACGAGTTTCAAGTGGAAATCTTGTACATTAGTCGAGTTGACTTGGCCAAGTTTCTAGTGAAGTTACCCAGTTTTAAAACTATGAATTCCTCATTTGGTTGTGACATTTTAATTTATGGCCTGCAAATAGACAATTAAGAAAACAAATATGGCAACAATCTGCATTTCAGCTGAAGAAAAGGACCTAATACTGGCGGCGATCTTTGGATCTTGGACATTATAGGATAATGATCCATTCAAGAAAGTAGTATGGATTAGAAAAAGCCCTACTGTGAGAGCTAAAAACCCAAATGAATGATGCAAAGACACCAGTTACTCTTGCCACCGTTTATCTGAAACAGGCACATACAAGTGGTCAATCGTACCGTGCATACTCAAAGATCTTATCAATCTTAAGTGGTCCTCAGTTGGGCCCTGACCGCAAATTGTCTGTCATGTGGTTGGAAGCTATGTGTAGCACATGAAGATGACTATTATAAATCTACTCTGTTTATCAGTTTGTAAAGAATACAGTATTACAGGAGACCAAAAATCAGGCAGATCTAAAACTCATGTGAACTATAATACACAAAACAGTAGGGAATGTGGGGTGACAATAAGGAAGCGGATGCATCTGACTTGCCGTCTGACCTTTTAGCATACCGTCCGGATTTTTTGGAGGGCTCACCATGATGTATCTATTTAGCCTCTTCGTTCGTTATTTTTCTAAGATCATGTTAAAATATTGCTGGGCATATATGATCCGATCCGGTGAATCCGACCTGTTCTGAATTGAACTGACGGCCTGAATCGGTGCAGATTGAGTAGGATCATTTGGATTCGATTGTTTTTCAGATTGAGATAGGGTCATGGTCAATTCGGACCGATTCAGCCCGATCCGGAGTGAAAATCAATACTTCTACTTTTTCAATTTTTCCTATGGTGTGGTCTACTTGAGCTTTGGATATGCATCGATTTTGGGTTCAACCGCTAAAATGATCTGAAAAAACGAATGGACGGCGTGGATACACCACGTGTATTCACGGTGGGCCCCAACAGAGTTTACTCACCAGTCACCACTGTGTTACGGGCCGTGGCAACAGTGTATTACGGGCTGTGCACGTCAACATGGTAGACTGGGAGAGTCTCTATTAGAGTGACATAACCAAGTTCCATGGGCCCCATTATAATGTATGTTTTATATCCACACCTTCCATCCATTTGGAGAGATCATTTCAGGGCAATATCGAAAGAATGAATTAAATCCAAAGCTCCAATGGACCCCAGGACAGAAAGCAGTGGGGACAGTGATGCCCACCATTAAAAACTTCTAAAGGTCACAAAAGTTTTAGATCAACCTGATATTTGTGTTTTCCCTTATTTCTGTCTTTTTCAACTTTTGAATAGGTTGGATTTCAAGTAAACATTGCGGTGGGCCTTAGGATAGTTTCAACGGTGGGAATCATTCTCCCCACTGTTTTCTGTGGTGGGATCCACTACAGCTTTTACTCCGCATCATTCTTTGGCTCCTGCCCTAAAATGATATCTCGAAATGGATGGACAGTGTGGATACAACACATGAAATGGATGGACAGTGTGGATACAACACATACAACGTAGTGAGCCCCACAGAACTTGGTGACGTTACTTCAGTAGCCCTCGCTCAACCTGTCGTCATGTAATCCGACGGTACAACCTAGGCAGCAGCTAATGTGTACTAAATGTCATACAAAGACAAGGGAGACGCGCCTCGAGCTCCAAGTTGTACCAATGGCTCAAATGAAATCACAATTATATGGCCCCACACTGATGTATTGATTATATCCATATTGTTTATCCATTTTCATGATTATTTTAGAGGATTTGAAAAAAAATGAATTATATCTAAAGCTCAAATGGACCACACCAAAAATAGCAGCGAGGATAATGATCTTCATCGTTAAAAAAATTGATTTGAATCGTACCCAACCCGATCCCACTCAGTTTCCCTGACCAAGTTGGACTCGGTTCGGGTCAGTCCAACCATGCATCAGATCGGTTCGAGTCAGATGTTCCAGACTTGGTCCTGGATCGGATCGAGTTCGGGTCCACCCACGTAGATTTCGGACCGAATCGAGTTAGATCGAATCCGATCCAACTCGGTCCGATGCCCAACTCTATGTTAAAGTATAAGCCCAAAAATTAGGAAGATCCAATGCTCTAGTAGACCACACCAAATAGTAACCTTAGGTTGCATGCACAAAACATTAAATGCAAGTTGCCTTACATGTCCAATATAGAATTCAGGAGTAGTCTCTTGTGTGGTCCACTAGAGCACTGGATCTGACTCATTTTTAGGCTCAAGATTAGAAAGGGGATTGATGGTGCGGATAAACAAATACATCACGGTGGCCCATGACTGCGCTACATTCACTAATTCCACACGTGGAAGGTGCAAACGTTCACACGTAGGACACATGCATCAATATGTAACACGAGTGTGATCTGAGCTTTCCATTAGATTATATATGCATACAGTTCAGATCTTGTATGATAGAAAGTGGGCATGGATAAACAGATACATCATGGTAGCCCAACCTGCCTGAGTTGCACCCCTACCTCTCATACCTATTGGCAGCCCACAGCTTTGTGTGTACACCATCCAATGAGCACATTAACAAAAAAGCCCATCATGATGATGGGATGTGGCCATCCTATAAAAAGCAATTGAGAGACACCATAAAAGTCCAAATTCGTATAAGTGGTCCACATGATAGTTGAAACTGCCTAATTTTCTGCCGCCCAACTTACACGGTGGTCCAGCCTTATTCTACAGCTTGGTTACCGAACACAGACCATGGTGGTTCCACGGCAATGTGTACGATTAAAAAAAATAAAAAAAATGAAAAGAAATAAAGCTCTCACATGTTGCATGGTTGACTATGAAGTCTTTTATTTGAGTAGGTAATGAACGTGGGTTGCATTTGCCACGTGTCGAGACACCATTCTTTAATATCTGTCCTGATTTTTTAATTGTTGCCTACTGATAGACAGTCAAGAACACATGCATCATTGATCGGCATTCAGCTGAAAAAAGACCCACTGTCGGTGGCCAAGATCTTCCGATCTTGGAGATTTTAGGGTGGTGATTCATCGGATCCTTACTCTTGCTCCGGTGGTAGACTCTCAGGAGTTTCAACACCCGTTCAAGTGTTCGAGTATTCATAGGTGGTGAAATCTCACCACCGCGTGAGTGTGTGAGGTGTGTGTGCGTGTGTAAAAAAAAGAAAAAAAAAAAGAAGGGTGGTGATCCATCCAGGTGGGATGCAACGGGTCAATGGTTTGGATTAACAGACCAGGGGACCCACTTGTGAGAAGTGAAAACCCAAATGGAAATAGTGTAAAGACATGGGCTTTATGCACCGGACACTTGATTTGCAATACTCAAGATCCGATCCGTTTTCATTGGTCCAGAGTTGGTGCCCATCAATAATCAGATCCGATTAAACGTCCAACAATACAGACCCGATTAGAAATCAAGTTGTATTAGCTACGACTAAGGTGGATAAATATGGAAACTTTTAAATTACCTTTTATTTATTTATAATCGTTAAGAACTTAAAAAAAGCCATGCACCTTTCTAGTATGGATCTAAGTCTGACTCCAAATTAACCCTAATGGATTCGGATCTCTACCTCTTGCATGTTCCCCGCATGAGGACACGGCAAGATGGAATTCAAATAATTAGAGGTGGAAAGTGGTCAGATTTGGATTAGATTGTGATTAACGGTTGCGATTCTAAAAGTTTAATAGCTTAATTTGACACATTCCTTATGGGGCTTTTGACATATTGGCTAGTTTCTTAAGAACTAGTATAAAAGCTAATTCCATCTCCTATGCAGACATCGGCTGTAGAGTATTATGGAATGTTACGATTTAAGGGTTTAATAGCCTAATTTGACATGTTCCATCATTCCTAAGGCTTTTATCATATCAGTTAGGTTTTTAACATTAGCCATAGCTCGATCTATTTTCCAATTAGGCTAAGGATTTTGAACTAAACCTAACTTTTGACCTGATTGTTCGCGCATTGCTTATTAATTTTTGGATATATGTGTGTGAGTGTGCCGGAATAGAAATTACGGTTTCGATTTAAACCGAACAACTATGACCCCAAGTGAAAAGATAGGCAAACACATAGTGTATAATCGAAATTTGATAGGATCAGTTGCCTATTCAGCCACTTGCTCAATGTGTAAACATGATCAGACAATATGCAGAGGGTGGGGTTCGTCTTCTAATGATAGGTTACACCTTTACCTTTTGTACGAAAGGACTTTTCGATATTGATAAAATGAAATGAGAAAATGATCCTTACAGTCGATTGCGAAGAGAAGCTGCAAAACACATTTTCGAGTGATGAATTGAATCTAGTGTATAAGGATCCTTACTCTTGCTTCGGTGGTAGACTCTCAGGAGTTTCAACACACGGTCAAGGGTTCGATTATTCATAAGTAGTGAAATCTCACTACGGCGTGAGTGTGTGGAGTGTGTAAGAAAAAAAAAAAAAAATCTAATGTACAAGCGTAAACTCAAATTACAGCCAGCCACTTGATTAACCCTACAGATTACACTGGAGACTATAAACAACGGCTGAAAAGTAAAAGATTATACTAAGAAATGTAATTTACTTAATAAGAAAAGTAAATGATTACACTATGAAATGTAAATGGATTGGTAATTGAAAAGATAATGGAAAGATAAATTCTACCATTTATATCCTTAATCGGGTCATCTGGATCTTTCTCACATTTTAACGGTTACCACAACCATTCGCCACTACTTGAATTTCCATGTTTCTCATTTTTTTCTCTGTCTAGTAACCGTTTGTTCACGATTGCTTCTTCAGCGGCCACTTACGCATTGATGTGGCATCGTCTAATATGTTCCAGTTGTTGTTTGTTAAGAAATCTTTTCAAATCTCTAGACACACCAAGTAAATTTTGTATAAATCACATGTAATCTATTTTAATGAGCTATTAAGATAAATCACGATAAAGGGGATCAACACCGACCAGATTCACTTAAAATCTATCAAGCTCAAGCCCAAGCCCAAAACGACATTTAATTGTAATCTGGTTGGGTTTGAACCATGCTATTAAACTCAAGTTTAAGAATGAATATGGATTTAAAAGCATGCCCCACTTTGCCTGATTTGAAGGTACATAGAAGCATAAATATACATTACGTGTATGTATCTATGCTTCCCTTATATTAATTGTCCGTCCCATCCTATGGAAAGGCATTAAAGGCCAAAACACCGTTTTGGTTGAAACGGCAGTCGATGTCATGTGTTTGAATGGGACCCCATCTCATCCTCGGCTCCAACCCAGCTAACCAACTCGGTTAAAAAAACAGGCTTTAAATATCCTTTTTCAAACTCCCCTTTGAGCTATTTGGGAGAGCCAGGCTAACTAGGATTCAACCCAAGCCTCACCCATTTCATTTAAACATATCATTTATTTCTAATCTGTGTACAGCCAACTATCTTAACCTAACTAAGCAACGACTCAAACCAGTTGACCAGCAGGAACACGTCCCCGTTGAACTTTGAGTTTCGGATTATGGTCCAAACAAGATAGGGCCCACCATTTGGGCGGTCTGAATTTGACATGCATGCACGTCTTGCAAGTGACTGATGCAAATTGCTCACCATAGTCAGCCCCGTGTTTGACATCTTACACTAAAAACCACGTCTCAAGACTCTCAACCACATAAGCTGGCCACTTGATGGGCGGACCCCTTACCACTATGCCGACAGTTCTGACCGACGACACAACTGTCAGACGTGTGGGTGGCCACAAAATAGACGGGTCAGATACTCCGATGGCTATGATTTAGCATGGTGAGCCTATCCACTGTTGGAGATTACGAAATCTCCATCACCTCCAATAGTTTGGAAGCGGATTGGCTGGTGTACCACACCAGCTATATGGCTGGTGTAGATAGGTGTCGTGCGAAGACGAGCGCCGACGCTCCCAGAGCTCCGAGTTGTATGAACAGTTCAAATGGGATCAAAGTTACATGGCCCCGCAATGATGTATTTATTTTATCAAAGTCACAAAAAATAGCAGCAAGGAAACGATTTTCACCGTTTAAAAATTGGTAGGGCCCACCATAATTTTTATTTTCCATCCAATCTGTTAGTAAGGTAAAAAATACAACGATGAATAGTAAAAACAAATTTTATATTGATCCAAAACTTCTGTGATCCCCAAAAGGCTTTCAATGGTACACGTTCAATCCCTCGCTGTTTTTGCAGTGTGGTCCACTGATATTTAGATCTATTTACTTTTTGGGTCAATCCTTAATATGAGCTCTCCAAATGGATGGACGGTTTGGATACCTCATGATGAGACCCACAGAACTTACGGACGTCAATACATAACTACATACACTCAGATCCATAGCTCAACTATATACACTCAGATCCATAGCTCTGTAAAACGGACGTCAATACATAACTATATACACTTAGATCAACTAGCAGACTGAGTGGAGATACCTCGTTTCAACCCTTGAGGTCTTGGTATCGATCCCTAGTGGGGGTGGCTAACATGGCGTGTGTACTGACACGGGTGTGTACTAACAAGCTAACCGAAAAAAAAGAAAAAAAAAAAACTGGTGTGATACACCAGCCATGCATACGGTCAAAATAAAAAGAAGTTTTGACGCGACGTTGTGATTGTAAATAGACTAATCATGAGTTCTCAAACGAGTCGGTGGATGTTAGACTTGACTTGGATAATAAGAGTCGGCCACCGTCTGGTTAAGATGAATGGCCAAGCTTCAAAGGTCGGGCCACGTAGACTCTTCACTCTAATTTCAAACGGGGAGTGGATTTAGTCAAGTCGGGGGCTGACCGAAATGACAGTGGGGCCCACCTTGATGTATGTGGTGCATATCCACGCTGTCCATCCGTTCTTCCCCCTCATTTTAGGACGTTGGCCAAATACTGAAGCTGATCTCTGAATCTCTGGAAGAAATAATGGTGATTGAACTCCTACCATTAAATACTTCCTCGGGCCAATTATAATATTTATTTGTCATCCAACCTTTTGATAAGGTCAGACGGACATGGATGAAGGTAAAACACAAGATCCCAAACTTTTTGGGTCCACAAGAAGTTTTTAATAGTCAATCACCATTATTTCGTGTGGTGTGGTCCATCTGAGATTGGATCCACTTCAGTTTTAGGCAAAAGTTATAAAATGACCTGAAAAAACAGATGGACGGCGTGGATATGAAACACATACATCAAGGTGTGCCCCACGCCGGCTCCCACTTTAAACTATATCTCCCTCTAGTCAAAGCAACGTGGGGCTACTGACGTGACCTTTCAAGAAGGCTTTGTAGCTTTTGCCTGTTATGTCACTAGGGCTGTTCACGAGTCAAGCTAGCTCGAAAAAGCTCGTTCGACTCGGCTCGAGTCAACTCGGATTGACTCAGCTTGAATGGCCGATTCAAGCCAAGCCAAGCTAATTATTTGAAGTTTGAGTTGAGCTTAAGCCAAGTTCGACCAGAGGGCATTTCAACTCGACTCGACTTGAACTCGACTCAACTCGAAGCTCAAACTCGAGCTCGACTCGACTCGATTAATAAATATATTAAATATTATATTATATTATATTTATATATTATTATTATTATTATTATTATTATTATTATTATTATTATTATTATATTATATTAATATAAGTTTTAAGTTTAAACTTAAAATAAAAAAATAAAAAACAAATCCTAGAGCCTTTACCCGACCGTGCGCACCCCCTTCCCTTTCCCTTTCTTCCCTTTCTCTGCCCACTGCCAGCCGCACGCCTGCCCCGACCACCACCCCTTCCCTTTCCCTTTTTGTTCTTTCATCAATGGAGGAGGATCAAGAACAGAATCCATTAGTCTCTCACACAACAAGCTCGAGCTCGACTCGAGATAAACTCGACTCGACTCGAACCATTAGCTCGACTCGAACTTGACTCGATAACTTTGGCAAACAAGCCAAGCTTCAATGTTAAGCTCGAGGCCAAGCTCGAGCTCGAGCTCGAACTCGAGTACATCATGGACAAGCCAAGCCAAGCTTGGCCCACCTCGACTCGACTCGGCTCGATGCCCACCTCTATATGTCACAACCCCAATCGCGATCGGTTTTTAAACGGGGGAGTTATTTGATACTTTGGCTACGAATGAGGCTTGATATGCAGGCACTTAGAATGGTATATGTGGAAAATATTAATTTAAATTAAACCGACTAAATTATGGAAACATCTGTCTTGAAGCTACGATCTAAAAATTAGATTGCTTGAATAATCCTAAGCTTCAATTTGTGGACACTTATTTACTGAAATAAGACCATTGGATTTTCTCATTTTTGACCGTCCAATAAATTAGCAGAAATTTAAAAGTTCTACAACGAAATAGGATTAGTTTTATTTATTCACGATACATCTAAACTGGTACCCATAATTTGGATGGTCCAGTATGAATAGCTTGTATTCTATATGTGTAAGTTATCGGTAATGTTTTGCCGGCTTTCATCCATTTCACTCCGCCAGAATATCAAAGTATTTCACTTTAAAAAAAGCTGTGATCACGGGGCATCATTTTAGAAAGATACTTCGTGTGGGGACGACCTAGCAGGGGACAATGGCTAGTGGTCGGTGCTCGATGGGCCCATCATAATATGCATGTTTCATCCCTGTATGTTCATTTTTAAGGACCATATATTTTATGGCATGAGGCCAAAAATAAGGTAGATCCAAGTTTATCTCTTTTGAAAAAAAATAAAACCTTTAAAAAAAAAAAAAAGTGAATCCCTTTAGTCGACGGTTTTACTGTATGAGCCCAAAAATGAAATATATCCAACTCTTATCCCTTCAAAATTATTTATACCGTGTGAGCCCAAAACTGAGGTACATCCAAATCTCAAGTGGATTACATCACAAGAAACAAAGTTGGTTGAACGCTCACCATAAAAAAATCTTGGGGCACATAAGTTTTGGATCAAATTGATATTTGTTTTTCAATTCATCCAAATCTGCTGATTAGAGGGATCCCCAGTGGATTGTTAGCTGTGGGGTCACTGTGAAGTATGTTCCTTCCATCCACACCGTCCATACACTTTGAAACCCCATTTTAGGGCATGATCCAAAAAATAAAGTAAATCCAAATCTTAGGCAGACCATTCCATATGAAACAGTAGTGATTAAATCTCCGCCTATAAAAACTTCATGGGGGCTACCAATATATTTATTTTCCATCCAACCTATTGGTAAGATCACAAAGACTTGGATGAATAGATACACGAATATAAGCTTGATATAAAAAAGCTTCCTTGGCTCAAGAGAAGTTTTTAATGGACAATTACCACGGTTTCCATGTATTAATTAGTCCACTTAGATTTGGATCTACTATAGTTTTGAGATCATGACCTAAAATGAATTTTCAAAACAGACTGACCATATGGATATAAAACACATACATCAGTGGGCGCCATGTGTCAGGGATCCTACCCACCACAGTGGATCCAAGGATCCATTGAAGCTGCGCCTCAAGTTGGAGGTTTTTTTTTTGGAGGTTGAATAAATATTACAGTGGGCCTTACGAGGATTGTATGGTGGACATTCAATATCACTACTGTTTTCCCATGGTGTAGTCCACCTGAGATTTAGATTTGCCTATTTTTTTTATCAAGCCTTAAAATGATCTAGAAAAAATGAATGGATGGTGTGAATAAAACACATACATCATGATGAGGCCCACAGAGCACCGACCACTAGCCACCTGACTAGTGGTGGTGTCACTAGCCAAACCGCGTCCGAAGAACGTCCCCGTTATTGACTTGGTTGAGCGATTACAACCATTAAAAACTTTACGCGACCTTTGGCAGAGAGGGAGAGAGAGAGGGAGGTGTGTTTTGTTGGAAGGGTATTTGGGAGTTTTCTTTGAGCATAGCATTGTCTTTTTAAAAATATAATATTGCTGGTGTCACACACTAAGCATTTTTTTTAACCAACATTTAAAATTTTAGACAGGCTTTAAGAAATAACTTAAAAGTAAATTATTATTTTTATAATTAAATCAAAATTAATATAAGCGTTTGTATGACATTGTCTCTAAATAAAATTATCCAATTATCCGGTCATGTTGCCACGGTAGTTTAAAATCCTAATTCTAGATTATTACAAGAAACTTAAAGTCTAATTGTGAACACCATCTCTTCTAATTTGGATTATTGCAAGTACCTCCCCCATATATTGGAGATCTGTTGTGGATTCTCTGCATTGTCTATTAAACTATTATGTTAACTAGTTGAAGATTTGTGAGCCCGTTATAATAAGTATATCTTATCCAACCGATTTAACATGGTCACTCAACCATGAAAGTAGAAAACCCCAAAAATCAGAGTAATCCAACCATCATATTGCCACAACGTAGATTTGAAAGTTTTTGGGTGGGTGTGGCCCACCGAATCATTGGATTATCATGATTTTTCTAGAGTCCAATATTTATGGAGGGACCTTTATGGATGGATCAAATACCATTTATGCATAAAGGTGGGCCCCACAGGCCGGCAAAACAATCTCCCCTTTAGTCTGGATTATTGGAAGTGCCTCCCCACATGTTCTACTAGCATGGTTTATCTTTGAAAACTTACCATTTTACCCTCCCCTAAAGGTTATTAGCTGTAAACATGTAGACCTCCGATTGTTCCTATATTTAATCCAACCCGTTCAATGCATGCAGTCACATGTCATCCAACCCGTTCAATGTGGTCACTACATGAAAATTGGAATTCCCAAAAATCAGGTTGATCCAACGATGAGATGATCCACCACGTAAATTTGGAGGTTTTGGAGTGGGTGTGGCCCACCCAATGATTGGATTAAACTGTACTTTTTGGCATACAATGTTTACAGGGGATAGATCCTGCTAGACGGGTTGAATATTATTTATACATGATGGGTTCCCCGCGTAGGCAAAACGAAACTCCTATGACGAGGGTAATTTTGTCATTTGCTGGTAGAACGTACCTTTGGTTCAGACAATTTAGACCTATCAAAGGAAGTTTTACACATAATCAACTACATAGAAAATGGACGGTATGGATCAAAGGTCCAGTGGTGAATATGAACAGTCCATTTTTCATTTCTCCACGAACTATTGTTGTCAAGTGACCATATCCATCTAACCCGCTGCCAAATCGAATGATTGGAAAAGAGAGCACCAGTATTTGGAAGGTTAGCATCCTCCAACCATCATGAGTTTTTCTTAGTGGCCGGTGAACGTAGGGAAGAGAACATAATGATTGTGTTGTATGCATGTCGTGTGATTCATGTGATTCATGAGTCCATTGATAACATCATTGGACAGCCACAAAAGCTTTTACCTAATGTGGTCAAGTTCCAACCATCACAACATATGATTGGACAGCCTTGAAAGCTTTTCCTTTAATGTGGTCAAGTTCCAATAGTCACAATTAATGATTCTGAACTTAAACGTGGCTCACATGGTCAATCCAAGGGTTCAAAATTATTGGGTGCGGAAGCAACCTTAGATCAAATAAAAAAAATAACAGGGAAAGAAAAATCCAAGCAAATACAGAAAACACGTGAATAACCTCATGAAAAATCTATTCAGAAAGAAATCGGGGGACAAAGTAACGATCAATCTATTATAATTAGAAAAAGTTTAAAAGAGATGGAATAACTTACGGTAGAAATCCTAACTTTTTCTTCAAAATCCTTTGGCTTTCAAGTTTTCTCACATTGTAAATCTTAATTGCGATTAGAAAATGATGGTTCCCTATGTAGGCAAAACAAAACTCCTATAGTGAGGAAAATTTTGTCATTTGCTGGTAGAATGGACCTTTGGTTCAAACAATTTAGACATATCAAAGGAAGTTTTACACCTGATCAACTACATAGAAAATGGACGGTATGGATCAAAAGTCGAATGATGAATATGAACAGTCCATTTTTCATTTCTCCAACAAACTATTGTTGTCAAGTGACCATAACCATCTAACCCGCTGCCAAATCGAAGGATTGGAAAAGAGAGCGCCAATATTTGGAAGGTTAGCATCCTCCAACCATCATGAGTTTTCCTTAGTGGCCCGTGAACGTACGAAAGAGAACATAATGATTGTGTTGTATGCGTGTCATGTGATTCATGTGATTCATGAGTCCATTGATAACATCACTGGATAGCCACAAAAGCTTTTATCTAATGTGGTCTTCTTCCAACCATCACAACATATGATTGGAGAGCCATGAAAGCTTTTCCTTTAATGTGGTCAAGTTCCGATGATCACGGTAAAAGATTCTGAACTTAAGCGTGGCTCACATGGTCAATCCATGGGTTCAAAATTATTGAGCGCTGAAGCAACCTCATATCAAATAAAAAAAATAACATGGAATGAAAAATCCAAGCAAACACAGAAAACACGTGAATAAACTCATGAAAAATCTATTCAGAAAGAAATCGGGGGACAACGTAACGATCAATATTCTACTATAATTAAAAAAAAGTTTAAAAGAGATGGAATGACTTACGGTAGAAATCCTAACTTTTCCTTCAAAATCCTTTGGTTTTCAAGTTTTCTCACATTGTAAATCTTAATTGCGATTAGAAAATGATGGTTCCCTATGTAGGCAAAACGAAACTCCTATAATGAGGGTAATTTTGTCATTTGCTGGTAGAACGGACCTTTGGTTCAAACAATTTAGACATATCAAAGGAAGTTTTACACCTAATCAACTACATAGAAAATGGACGGTATGGATCAAAAGTCGAGTGATGAATATGAACAGTCCATTTTTCATTTCTCGAACGAAATATTGTTGTCAAGTGACCATAACCATCTAACCCGCTGCCAAATCGAAGGATTGGAAAAGAGAGCGCCAGTATTTGGAAGGTTAGCATCCTCCAACCCTCATGAGTTTTCCTTAGTGGCCTGTGAACGTACGGGAGAGAACATAACGATTGTGTTGTATGCATGTCATGTGATTCATGAGTCCATTGATAACATCTTTGGACAGCCACAAAAACTTTTATCTAATGTGGTCAAGTTCCAACCGTCACAACATATGATTGGACAGTCGTGAAAGCTTTTCCTTTAATGTGGTCAAGTTCCAATGGTCACTGTAAATGATTCTGAACTTAAATGTAGCTCACATGGTCAATCTAAGGATTCAAAATTATTGGGCGCAGAAGCAACCTCAGATCAAATAAAAAAAAATTAACAAGGAAAGAAAAATCCAAACAAACATAGAAAACACGTGAATAAACTCATGAAAAATCTATTCAGAAAGAAATCGGGGGACAACGTAACGATCAATCTACTATAATTAGAAAAAGTTTAAAAGAGATGGAATAACTTATGGTAGAAATCCTAACTTTTCCTTCAAAATCCTTTGGTTTTCAAGTTTTCTCACATTGTAAATCTTAATTGTGATTAGAAAATGATGGTTCCCTATGTAGGCAAAACGAAACTCCTATAATGAGGGTAATTTTGTCATTTGCTGGTAGAACGGACCTTTGGTTCAAACAATTTAGACAATCAAAGGAAGTTTTACACCTAATCAACTACATAGAAAATGGACGGTATGGATCAAAAGTCGAGTGATGAATATGAACAGTCCATTTTTCATTTCTCGAACGAAATATTGTTGTCAAGTGACCATAACCATCTAACCCGCTGCCAAATCGAAGGATTGGAAAAGAGAGCGCCAGTATTTGGAAGGTTAGCATCCTCCAACCCTCATGAGTTTTCCTTAGTGGCCTGTGAACGTACGGGAGAGAACATAACGATTGTGTTGTATGCGTGTCATGTGATTCATGAGTCCATTGATAACATCTTTGGACAGCCACAAAAACTTTTATCTAATGTGGTCAAGTTCCAACCGTCACAACATATGATTGGACAGTCGTGAAAGCTTTTCCTTTAATGTGGTCAAGTTCCAATGGTCACTGTAAATGATTCTGAACTTAAACGTGGCTCACATGGTCAATCTAAGGATTAAAATTATTGGGCGCAGAAGCAACCTCAGATCAAATAAAAAAAAAATAACAAGGAAAGAAAAATCTAAACAAACATAGAAAACACGTGAATAAACTCATGAAAAATCTATTCAGAAAGAAATCGGGGGACAACGTAATGATCAATCTACTATAATTAGAAAAAGTTTAAAAGAGATGGAATAACTTATGGTAGAAATCCTAACTTTTCCTTCAAAATCCTTTGGTTTTCAAGTTTTCTCACATTGTAAATCTTAATTGCGATTAGAAAATGATGGTTCCCTGTGTAGGCAAAACGAAACTCATATAATGAGGGTAATTTTGTCATTTGCTGGTAGAACGAACCTTGGTTCAAACAATTTAGACATATCAAAGAAGTTTTACACCTAATCAACTACATAGAAAATGGACGGTAAAAAGTCGAGTGATGAATATGAACAGTCCATTTTTCATTTCTCCAATGAACTATTGTTGTCAAGTGACCATAACTATCTAACCCGCTGCCAAATCGAAGGATTGGAAAAGAGAGCGCCAGTATTTGGAAGGTTAGCATCCTCCAACCATCATGAGTTTTCCTTAGTCGCCCGTGAACATGCGGGAGAGAACATAACAATTGTGTTGTATGTGTGTCATGTGATTCATGAGTCCATTGATAACATCACTGGACAACCACAAAAGCTTTTACCTAATGTGGTCAAGTTCCAACCGTCACAACATATGATTGGACAACCGTGAAAGCTTTTCCTTTAATGTGGTCAAGTTCCAATGGTCACAGTAAATGATTCTGAACTTAAACGTGGCCCACATGGTCAATCCAAGGGTTTAAAATTATTGAGCGCTGAAGCAAACTCATATCAAAAAAAAAAAAAAAAAAAAAAAAACAGGGAAAGAAAAATCCAAGCAAACACAGAAAACACGTGAATAAACTCATGAAAAATCTATTCAGAAAGAAATCGGGGGACAACATAACGATCAATCTACTATAATTAAAAAAAGTTTAAAAGAGATGGAATAACTTACGGTAGAAATCCTAACTTTTCCTTCAAAATCCTTTGGTTTTCAAGTTTTCTCACATTGTAAATCTTAATTGCGATTAGAAAATGATGGTTCCTTGTGTAGGCAAAACAAAACTCCTATAATGAGGGTAATTTTGTCATTTGCTGGTAGAATGGACCTTTGGTTCAAACAATTTATACATATCAAAGGAAGTTTTACACCTAATCAACTACATAGAAAATGGACGGTATGGATCAAAAGTCGAGTGATGAATATGAACAGTCCATTTTTCATTTCTCCAACGAACTATTGTTGTCAAGTGACCATAACCATCTAACCCGCTGCCAAATCATAGGATCGTAAAAGAGAGCGCCAGTATTTGGAAGGTTAGCATCCTCCAACCATCATGAGTTTTCCTTAGTGGCTCGTGAACGTACGGGAGAGAACATAACGATTGTGTTGTGACGCAGGGGTGAACGTGATGAGGATAACTACTCCGAATCCACGGAGCTTCTCTGGACTCCTCACAGAGACTTCTCGAATCCACGAGGAAAGAAAGTAGAAAATAAAAATAAATTCTAAGAAATTCGGAAGTGATTAATTGATCACTAAAAACGAGTTCACAACCCTTTAAATAGGGGTACCAAGCAATGAGAAAGAAATCATAATCAAACTACAACTAGAACTCCTAGAATCCGCGACTTATTATAAATAGTAAACTTACTATTTATAGATGGTCGTGATGTCTACTAGACTGCAAGGTT
The DNA here is from genome assembly GCA_021015155.1 of Magnolia officinalis. Taxonomy (NCBI): domain Eukaryota; kingdom Viridiplantae; phylum Streptophyta; class Magnoliopsida; order Magnoliales; family Magnoliaceae; genus Magnolia; species Magnolia officinalis. The sequence goes on along the minus strand of JAJHSJ010001212.1, from coordinate 5,470 downwards.
TTTGGCCAAAAATAGTAAGTGTCCTATTTGGCTTCACCAAACCGTTCTCCTAATTATTCTAAGCTCTTTTTACGTTGGGCGCAACTCCTAAAGCCCGACGGATGAAGAGTTATAATCAAACTAAAACTTACTATTTATAGTAAAAACGAAATTAAAGCAGGGAAACGACCGTTGATCCAGGGGTTTTTCGCAATTCCGAGCGTCGCAACCCGGCATAGTAGGGTTGGTTGGCTAAAGTAGCTCGTTCTACCCCAAAATCATATATTTTACGTCAGGTAACTCATTCCGGATTGCGAGGTAAGCCCGATCTAAGGTCCGACGGTCCGGATCACTTCTGTCGTCGACCAGGCCTTTTCTGATCCATCTTGGCCATGAAACTGTCCACGACCCGCTCTACATCATGTTGTATGCATGTCATGTGATTCTTGAGTCCATTGATAACATCACTAGACAGCCACAAAAGCTTTTAACTTAATGTGGTCAAGTTTCAAACCATCACAACATATGATTGGACAGTTGTGAAAGCTTTTCCTTTAATGTGGTCAAGTTCCAATGGTCACAGGAAATGATTCCGTAAACGTGGCTCACATGGTCAATCCAAGGATTCAAACTTGTTGAGCGTGGAAGCAACTTCAAATAAAAAAACAACATTAAAGAAAGAAAAATTCAAGAAAACATAGAGAATACATGAATTTTTTGCGAAAAACTCATGTAGGAAAAAACCGTGGCACAAAGTGATGATTAATCCACTATAATTAGAAGAAGGTTACAAGAGATGGAATAACTTACGGTAGAACCTTCAAAACCCTTTTGACTCTTAAGCTTTCTAATATTCTAAACTTTAATTGCGATTAAAATGCTATTTATATACTTACGTACAAAATTAGAAAATAAACCGGCACTTACACATTCTATGGGCCAAAGCGTGAGACCTTGTTCAGATCGAGCCAAACCGACTCACACACATCCAATCAAATTGAAAATGTGTGAAAGTGTACAATGTGCAACCGGAGAATCCACTCCTAATTTGGTTGAACCCACCGTGACACCAGTCAAACCAAAATGAAAACTTCTCTGGATCAAGATTAAATTTACTCAATCAACAATACTTACATTGAAAAACTATCGGTGTTTCTCTTAGTAATTAATGGTTTCCTCATTTAGGTGGGACATGGATTGCCTGCAAACCCCCGTGCAGGGGATTCCTGAAATCACAAGTGGACCCCACCATAAGGAAATAGTGAGGATAGATATGTCTATCATTGAAACCTTTCATCCCAACAGAGCTTGATCCAAAACTTGTGGCCTCAAGTAAGGTTTCAAGGGTGGGCATTCAATCCCAATTGTTTCTTGTGTTGTGGAACACCTGAGTTTTGATCTCCTTTCTGATTGTGTAGCTGGCATTATGAGTCGATTTAGTAAGAGAATTTTCACATCTTGTGCTAACAAATGACTGCATTGGATTTCACACACTTGTGAGCACACATGCGTTAGTCAAGCAGATGGTCATGGCATAATTGCCAAGGAAATTTTCTCCTCCTGTTGGATACATCGGCCTAGCCATTCTCCTTAGGTTCCTTCACCATATTCATTTCTTCATCATTATCATCTAAGCCTTATCCCAATCAACTTGCCTACATGAATCATATTAATTTTACCATTCTATACCATGGATGGCTAGACCTTGAGTTAAATAATAAGTCATTAATATAAGTCTGTTTTTTTCTTTTTTTTTTTTTTTAAAAATTACTTTTTCCTTGCCTTTTTAAAGCCTTCAACTTATACTAATTCACTCGTAACTAGTGTGGTTCTTTATCCCTGGTTGCACATGACCAAACTATCTGAGACTACTTTTTCATCATCTTATTACCTATTGGTTTCTCACTGATGGTTCTAGTTCTAGCTATCTTTGTCATCAAGCAGCTTATCTATCTCAATGTCTTCATTTCAACTATACTCATCTTATAAACCTGCTGTTCTTCAAATGCCAAACATTCCATACCAAAAAGCATGCTTGGTCTTATATCTATATTTTCTTCATATTCATTTAATACAAGAAAAAAAAAAAGGTCACAGAAGCTTTTTTTTTCTCCTGCAGCTGGTTACATAGATACAGACTCAGCATTGGTATGTAAAACCAGGCATTTTGTGTGTCGACCCTATTCAACTCACATGAAAATCCTTCAATTTCCACTTCTTTGAGTTACAGAGTTACAGATTTCCAGCCCTGTGACCAAGCAGCATGAATTGAGGAATCTCAGACAAGAAGAGTTCGCCACTGTGGCAACCAATCCTCCTGGACGGGGGTCGCGACTGATGAATTCAAGTCACCCATTCTACAAACCATTTACTAAATGAACCAAGAATTCTAGCTAGAACCTGCCCACAACACATTACCCTATCGCCAATCCAATTAAAATTTATCAAGCCCAAGCCTGACAGGACCCGACCGAGTTAATTCTAATTACGACAGGCTCAAACAATCTGACACAACCGGGCACGATCATATGCTAAGGACGGAATATGACTTACACACATCATGTATCTATACTTACCATTTATTAAGTTTGTTTCGGATTTTGGACCAGGCCGGGTCAGCTGGCCCAGCCCATTGATAAACTACATCGATGGGTAGAGTTGGATAGGGATCAACAAAGCCCAACCCATTAATTTCCTGACACTGTCTGACCCAAAGCACGACCCACTATCATTAGGTTGGCTCAAACCCACCTCAGAAACACATTGACCTAGTTAGCCCGCTGGCTGACTTGATGTAGAGTGGGTCGTGAACAATTTCATGGCCAAGATGGACTAAAGAAGGCCTGATCGAAGGCGAAAGTGATCCAGACCTTCAGAACCTCAAAACAGACTTATCTCATGAACCGGAATGAGTTGTTCAATATACCATACATGATTTTTGGGTAGGATAAGCTACTTTAGCCAACCAACCTGCTACACCGGGTTGTCCACTCCAAATTTGTGAGATTTTATCGGGTGGACGGTAGAAATTCCATTTTATTTCCATTTTTACTATTTATAGTAAGTTTTAGTTCGATAATATCTTTTGATCCATTGAGTTTTAGGAATTGTGTCTAACATGAAAAGTGCTTAGAACATTAGGAGAACAAAGTGGTTAGGCCATATAGGACACTTACTATTTTTGGACGAAAAGCATTAAGTCTAGTAGAAATCATGCCCATCTATAAGTAATAAGTTTACTATTTATAGTAAGTCATCATTTTAGGGAGTTTGAGTTGTGGTTTGATTCTGAAACTTCTTCCTAAGGTTCATGTCATTATTCAAGAGATTGTAAACTCATTTTTTATTATCAACTAATTTGTTTCAAATTTTATTAGAATTTATTTATATTTTCTATTGCTCCTAGTGGATTCATGGCATCTCTGCGAGGAGTCCAAAAAAGCTCCATGGATTCGGAGTAATTATCCATTTGAGGAAGACAGTGCTCAACCTCATCACGTCCACCCCTACTGGACCCATTACGGTCCCTACAGTGTGACAAATATTGCCGAGATTTTGAAAATCTTGTGATAATGTTCAAAAAATACAAGAAATGATATTATAACAAGATTTTCAAAAATATGGGCAGAATTTAAAATTTCACAGCGTAATTTTAAATATAAGTATATATTTAAGAATTTTAAATTATGGGTTTTGTTGACCTCCCAACTTGGCAAGGTTAGCAAAGTCCCAAAGCTCTTGATTCATACAAGGGAGGACCAATCATCAATTTGAACCATCCATTGTTTCATGCAAATGAGGGACATTCCATGGTGTAAAAACCATGCCAATTGAATGATCCTAAGCATTCGATCAAACTTTTGAAAAATGAACCGTTAAGATTAAGTGGAGAAGGGTCCAATCATCATCTTGAACCATTTATCCCATAGATCTCACCTTGTAGTGTCTATAATTCCAGAGTTACAGTCCGTTGCTTACAATGGTACTATTTGAATGAACGGCCTGATTGATGACTGGACATTTCATGTGTTATTCAAAAGCTTTGGGAAATTTGATAATACTTCCCATGAAGCAGCAAAAAGTTAGCAAAAACCTTTAAATTACTGATTAATTATAATAAAATATTTTAAATATTTTATTTTCGGTGAAAAATACCTAAAATTTTGATAATGATCTCCTCAGGAATTTTCTGGCTGAGATGGAGATTATCACTATGACACCTACCTCCACGTGGGGAACGACTTCCACGGGGGATGGCGTGGAGCAGGTGCTGTCGTGTTGCTATGGAGCTACTCACTTGATTCGGAATCTTGCTTGAGTGCTAGGTGCGAAAATGGTGATTGGGTGGGGCCCACCCTTTTAAGTATAGAATCTGAGAACATTGAATTATGGTTGACTGTTTCTGATTATCTGTTGATGTTGCCCGATCCTCTACAACCATTGTAGAACAAGCTTGTTCTACAACAAGCGTGGGGTCCACTGTGATGTAGGGACCACACCCAATCCCGTTTCAAATCTTCCTGTATACCAAAATTCAGCTTGATGCAGAACATAGATGGCCCACACCACAGGGATGAGTTGGGATGGGGATGCCCACCATTAAAATCTTCTAAATTGAGCATGGGCCACCGAGTTTTCGGTATGACATCTAATCCGTTCATAAGATGGGCCCCACCATCATCAGCAGTCACTCCAAAGAGTCACTCCTAAGTTTTGGGATTGTGCACATGATGGACGGATTGGATGCCATGCGCGTGTCAAGGCAGGCCTTAGAGTCTAGTCCACACGTATAGAGTATCCGGCCTGTTTAATCATTAGTATTTCACACGAGCAAAACATCTAATACAATTTGGTGGGCCACACTGTTTGGGCTCTTTTTGGACACACGGCCACATGTATAGTGATGATGGTGTATATGTATGTATATGCTAGGCGTGTTTCGAGTTGTACCGGAACGGACTCGAATTGAATCAATTATCTAGTGACCTCAAGCGCTGAAATAGCTGGATTATTAGGATGATTTGTTGGAAATTGGCCTAACTAGTAAACTACCAATTGATAAGAAATTTTGCAATATGTGAACGGGAGGATTAGTCTATTGGATGAATTCTTTTTGCCTTGAAAATAAGAACTTTTAACACAATAATGATAGCCTATTGCATTCACTAACAAAATAAACATTTAAAGAAAAAATAGAAAATATAAGGCGAAGTACCGATTTCATTAAGGCTCTGTTTGGATTCACGTATAGGATTGTATTGCATTGTAATACAATACGGCAGATGTACAATGCCGGATGTACACTGTATCGAGTGCCCTTTCCAAGTTCGTGATGGGTTATTTGACCCGTCGTCGACCGGTCGTGAGCCTCGCTCGACCAGTCGAAGGCTAGCCTCGACCGGTCGAGGAGTTGAGTCGTGGCACGACTCAAAGTCCAGCAACTGTGGACTATTTTTCTCCGGGGTGCTCGACTAGTTGACCGAGGTGCTCG
>JAJHSJ010000223.1:0-120466 GCA_021015155.1 Magnolia officinalis | reverse complement strand
AGGGAATCACTCCTAAGCCCCAGCATTGAAATGAGGTGTCTCCACTCAGTCTGCCAGTTGAGCTATGGATCTGGGCGTGCACACGCTCCAAGGAGGGCCCCACACGGACGTGGGTCCCACCGTCCCTAAAAATGGACGGTTAGGATAAAACACATGCACTAAGGGGTGGCCCACCAAAATGGATGGATGACGTGGGTGGGTCCCATGGACCCTACCATCTGCACACACTTCACTGTTGGTACACCCATGTCAGTGCACCGACTATCAGTTAAGTTAACTTCACTGTTAGTACAACCCCAGTGTCAGTGCACCCTCCACTGGTGACGGACGGTGTTGGGTATGCACCCCATCAAGGTGGGTCCCACATGGACCACCTGTTTTGGATCAGGCTAATATTTGTGTTTCCCTTTCATCCGGGCCTGTGTGACCGCCCGGTCATGTAGGCCCCAAAAAGGGATCAAGGTGGCCCACTATTTAGATGGCATGGGTAAAATACACATACCATATGTGGGCCATGATCATAGAAAGAGAGGGAGAGAGAGAGAGAGAGAGAGAGAGAGATAACAGAGGGGCCCCACCACTATGGGCCCCTCTTATTACAAGGCGTACATCAAGGTGGGTCCCACCGCAGGTGGGCCCTTTAAATCACAAAAAACAACAATAAGTGGAGATCCAAGATCACCCACCGTCTCCTTCTTGCTCCTTGGCTTCCTTTGCTCCTTAGCTTCAATCCAAACGGAGGAGATGGAGTTTGGATGGTTTGAGATGGGAGATGAGGGGGGTAGGAAGTGGGCCACACACAAAGCTCTCTTGGAGGAGAAAGATCTTGGACGTGGAATTTTTTTACTTGCTTGGGAAAGTGAGTTGGGAAATGAGAGAGAGGGCTGTAAAGAGAGAGAGAGAGAGAGAGAGAGAGAGAGAGAGGAGAGAGAGAGAGAGAGAGAGATGGATGATGGATGTGGTGTGATGGATGTGTAAGATACTTTTTGACTTTTGTGGTAGATTGTGTAAGAAGGGGTATGGGCTTGTAAGAAACTTTTGACTTTAGGGGTTACTTGGGGAAGGGTGAGAGGTGATGTGTACTTGACATGATGGGATTGATTGATTGATTGATTGATGTGATAAGTTATAGAGATTCTCTCAAAATTCGCACGCGCGGCGTTTTCCTCGCACCGAACGCAGACCTACATCTCCTGGCCAGAGTATCGGATCAACGCGCGAGATACGGCATCGGAACCGCGGCGACGGCGCAGTCGCAAGGGTATAAGTATTGGTTTGGTTTGAGTCGATTCAGGTTAACGGCTTGTGACGCAGGATCACGCGCAAATGCCGGTTAAGGGTTGAGGTTGTCGGAATTCAACTGAAGAGATCGCGGGAAACCTACGGAACAGTACGATCTAGGGTACGGGTCTTACACTTTGCATGTCGTTATGTCATTTTTAATCATGAATGGGCTACACCTTCATTCTCTTTACATGTAGTTTTTGTGTAGTTTGCACCTTTTATTGAGACACGGATTAGATACTACCTTCGTATGTCCCAAGCTTAGTATAAAACGAAGCTTTGAGGGGCCATTGTGATATATGGGTTTTATTCATGCCGTCCGTATATTTTTTCATATTATTTTAGGGTGTAGGCCTAAAAATAAGGCAGATCCAACACCAAAGTGAACCACATAATGGTGATTAAATGCCTATAGCTGAAAACTTCATGGGAATCATAAAAGTTTTGGATCAAGCCAATATTTTGTCCCCCTTCATCCATGTATGAATAGGTTGGATAGAAAATAAACATCACAATGGGCCCTAATAAGGTTTCAATGGCAAGGGTCATTATCACTACTATTTTTTGTGTTGTGGTCCACTTGAGCCTCAGATCTCCCTCATTTTTGGGATTATATACTAAATGATATGAAAAAAAATAGATGAACGGTGGTGTATAAAACCCATACATCATGCTCGGCTCCTCAGAGGCCTGGCCCGTGCGAAGCCCGTGATAGGTGAGGATAATACCAATTTGCTTCATTTTGTCGCTTCCTTTCTAATCTCTTTTACTCTCTCCAACTAGTGTACTCATCTCCCAACCATGCCCAATTGGGAATCTTGTATTACACCGAGTTCAATAATACCTTAGGCATATTGGGCTTATATGAACCCATTGGAGTATTCAGGAGCTATTTTGGATTATTTTAGGATGAGCTCAAACTAGGCATATCTAAAACCCAAGTGGGCCATCCACATGAAACACCTGGGATTGTATGTGTTGATGCAGAAATCTGGTTAGCCCCTTTCTGGATCTGTTTACCTGCACAAGGAACAGACAAGGAAGACCCTGGCTAGAGCAGGGGACCCTCCAATGCCTAAGTCAGGGACAAGATCTGGGTCTAGTCAAATATCGAGGGTTTAGGGCTAAAGATAGTGCGTACCTATTACCATTAGAGGGCTCACTATTTATAGTTTAGGAGAGACAATAACATGGAACAAATTTCCCTTTTTGGTGGTCGATATTGCAGGTTGAATCGGATCTCGGATTAGTAAGAGTGAGCTGATTGTCGGGAATTGGACTCCAGCTCAACATGACCTAGCTCGGGATTCTCCAGCTCAGCATGAGCCAGGTTGAGAGCTTCCAACTCAGCATGACCCCACTCGGAAGGAACCATCTCGGCAATGAATCAGTCACTGCTTGGCCCTTGAGCGTTGTTCGGGGCTGATATTTAATGTCGAACTTATTGAGTTCGATCACCCATTTCGTTAGTCTCCTCGATACTTCGGGCTTCTATAGCACTTGGCAGATATGTTGATTGGTTGGAATGACGATGGTATGGGCTTGAAAGTACAACCATAACGTTGGGACGAAACGACAAGGGCCAGAGCTTTTTTTTTAATTTAATGTCTGGGTACCTAGTCTTGGTAGAGACCAAGGCTTTACTGATGTAGTATACACTACCAGAAACACGGGCAAAGGCTACGGATAAAATCCATAGCCATAGACCTATGGCTACGATTTTAGTTAGCATGACCGTAGTCATAGGTGTCGTAACACAATAGGTCTGAAACCTATGGTACGGATCTAATCCGTAGCTATAGGTACCAACAGCTACGGATATAATCCGTAGCAATAACTACCAGAAAAATGGGAAAAGGCTACAGATAAAATCCGTAGCCATAGAACTATGGCTACGTTTTTAGTCCGTAGCACGATCGTAGTCGTAGGTGCTGTAACAATAGGTCTGGAACCTACAACTATGGATTTAATCCGTAGCAATTATATCTGTAGCCAAAAACTTCAAACAGTTACGGATATTATTTGTAGCTAAAAGTCCGTAGCAATATGCCAAATTTAATAAAGGCTACACCTATCAGATTAGTGGCTACGGTCAATATCCGTAGCTATTTTGTACATTAAAAAACTACATATAATCATTTGTTCATTCAATTACCACCTGTACAATCATTCATTCAATACACAATCAATTACAATCCTTCATTCAATCAATTACAATTACAATCCTTCATTCAATGAATTACAATTACAATCAATTACAATCCAATTCATTCAATCAATTACAATTACAATCAATTACAATCCAATTCATTCAATCAATTACAATTACAATTACAATAATGCTGAAAATACAAATCTTTGGCTTCATTAGAGAAATGTGCTCGACTTCACCATGAAATTTCAATAGCTTCGTATATTCCATCATCCTACAAACAGTCATGTCATTCATAAATTAGAATGCCCATTGGGGAAAAGAAAGACAAAGTAAAAGAAGTGCATCATGTATAACCATTTTTTTGCTTAATGAATTAAAAAAAAAAAACTCAAGAGGAATGAAATTGACACAAAGAAATGGTCTTACCATATGATTATGGATTTTGGTTTAGGTTTAGGTTATAGGTTTAGGTTAGGTTTAGGTTTAGGTTAGGCTATTAGGCTATAGGTATAAGTAAGTTTAGGTTATAGGTTATAAGTTAAGGTTTATGTTATAGGTTTTGGTTTAGGTTAAGGTTATAGGTTTAGGTTTAGGTTAAGGTTTAGTTATAGGTTTTGGTTTTGGTTATAGGTTATAGCTTTTGGGAACTTGATATAGGTTAAGGTTAAGGTTTAGAAAATCGGGTTCGGGTTCGGGATCGGGTTTAGGTTTGGGTTTTCAAGTTGAGATTAGGATTAGGTGTAGGTTTTTGGGTTTAAGGATTTAGGAGAATACATTTAGGTTTTAAGTTTAGGTTTAGGTTAAAGGTTTAGGGAAAGGTTATTAGGTTTAGGTTTAGGTTTAGGTTAAGGTTATAGCTTTAGGGAATTGAGAATGGGTTATGGTTTAGGTTTAAGAAATTGGGTTCAGGTTCGGGATTGGGTTTAAGTTTGGGGTTTTCAAGTTTAGGTTTAGGTTTTAAGTTAGGAGTTGAGATTAGGATTAGGTGTAGGTTTAGCTTTAGGGGATTGAGTTAGGTTATAGGTTTAGGGTTAGGGAAAGGTTAGGTTTAGGTTATAGGTTTTGGAATTTGGGAATAGTTTTAGGTTATAAGTATATGTTTAGGTTAGGTTATAGGTTAGAGGTTAAGTTTAGGGATTGATTTTAGGTTATAGGATTAGGTTAAGGTTTAGGTTTAGGTTATAGGTTTGGGTTTAAGTTATAGGTTTTGGTTTTGGTTTAGGTTATAGGTTTTGATTTAGGTCTAGGTTTAGGTTAGGTTTAGGTTAATTATAGGTTCTTGGATTTGAGAATGAGTTCAGGTTTTAGGTTATAGGTTTTGGATTTGAGAATGGGTTATGGTTTAGGTTTAGGAAATCGGGTGCATGTTCGGGATTGGGTTTATGTTTTGGTTATAGGTTTTTGGATTTGAGAATGGGTTATGTTTAAGTTTAGGAAATCGGGTTCATGTTCGGGATTGGGTTTAAGTTTTGGTTTTCAAGTTTAGGTTTAGGTTTAGGTTAGGGAGTTGAGATTAGGATTAGGTGTAGGTTTAGCTTTAGGGAATTGAGTTTAGGTTATAGGTTTAGGGAAAGGTTAGGTCTAGGTTATAGGTTGGGATTTGGGAATAGTTTTAGGTTATAAGTATAGGTTTAGGTTAGGTTATAAGTTAAGGTTTAGGGATTTGAGTTTAGGTTATAGGTTTGGTTTAGGTTTAGGTTAAGGTTTAGGTTTAGGTTATAGGTTTTGGGATTTGAGAATGGGTTCGGGTTTCGGTTATAGGTTTTGGTTTTGGTTTTGGTTATAGGTATTGATTTAGGTTATAGGTTATAGGTTTTTGGATTGAGAATGGGTTCGGGTTTAGGTTATAGGTTTTGGTTTTGGTTTAGGTTATTAGGTTTTGGGATTTGAGAATGGGTTCGGGGTTTAGGTTATAGGTTTTGGTTTTGATTTAGGTTATAGGTTTTGGTTTTGGTTTAGGTTAAGGTTTAGGTTTAGGTTATAGGGTTTGGGATTGAGAATGGGTTCGGGTTTAGGTTATAGGTTTTGGTTTTGGTTTAGGTTATAGGTTTGGTTTTGGGTTTAGGATAAGGTTTAAGTTTAGGTTATAAGTTTTTGGATTGAGAATGGGTTCGGGTTTAGGTTATAGGTTTTGGTTTTGGTTTAGGGATTTGAGAATGGGTTCGGGTTTAGGTTATAGGTTATGGTTTAGGTTTAGGTTTAGGTTATAGGTTTTTGGATTTGAGAATGGTTATGGTTTTAGGTTTAGGAAATCGGGTTTATGTTCGGGATTGGGTTTAAGTTTTGGTTTTCAAGTTTAGGTTTAGGTTTAGGTTAGGGAGTTGAGATTAGGATTAGGTGTAGGTTTAGCTTTAGGGAATTGAGTTTAGGTTATAGGTTTAGGGAAAGGTTCGGTTTAGGTTAGGGGATTGAGATTAGGATTAGGTGTAGGTTAAGGTATAGGGAATTGAGAATAGGTTAAGGTTTAGGTTTAGGAAATCAGGTTCGAGTTCGAGATCGGGTTTACGTTTGGGTTTTAGGTTTAGGTTTAGGTTATAGGTTATAGCATTCGGTTAGAGGTTTAGGTTAGGTTATAGGTTTAGGTTTAGGTTATAGATTTTGGGATTTGAGAATAGGTTTAGGTTATAAGAATAGGTTCAGGTTTATGTTTTTAGTTTAGGTTAAGGTTATAGGTTTAAGTTATATGTTTAGGTTTAGGTTATAAGTGTAGGATATAGGTTTAGGTTGGGGTAGGTTATAGGTTAAGGTTTAGGGAATTGAGTTTCGGTTTTTGGTTTAGGTATAGGTTAGGTTTAGGTTTTGGGATTTTGAGAATATGTTTAGGTGTGAAGGTTATAAGTTTAGGTTTAGGAAATTGGGTTCGGGTTCGGGATCGGGTTTAGGTTTGGGTTTTCAGTTTAGTTTAGGTTTAGGTTTAGGTTAGGGAGTTAAGATTAGGATTAGGTGTAGGTTAAGGTTTAGGGAATTGAGAATAGGTTAAGGTTATAAGTTTAGGTTTAGGAAATCGGGTTTGGGTTTGGGTTTTCAAGTTTAGGTTTAGGTTTAGGTTAGGGAGTTGAGATTAGGATTAGGTGTAGGTTTAGGTTTAGGGATTTGAGAATACGTTAAGGTTTAGGTTTAAGAAATCGGGTTCGGGTTCGAGATCGGGTTTACGTTTGGGTTTTAGGTTTTGGTTTAGGTTATAGGTTATAAGTGTAGGTTTAGGTTTAGGTTATAGGTTATAACATTCGGTTAGAGGTTTAGGTTTAGGTGAAAGTTATAAGTTTAGGTTTAGGAAATCGGGTTCGGGTTTAGGTTTGTGTTTTCAAGTTTAGGTTTAGGTTTAGGTTAAGGAGTTGAGATCAGGATTAGGTGTAGGTTAAGGTTTAGGGAATTGAGAATAGGTTAAGGTTTAGGTTTAGGAAATCGGGTTTACGTTTGGGTTTTAGGTTTAGGTTTAGGTTATAGGTTATAAGTGTAGGTTTAGGTTTTAGGTTTAGGTTATAGGTTATAGCATTCGGTTAGAGGTTTAGGTTTAGGTGAAGGTTATAAGTTTAGGTTTAGGAAATCGAGTTCGGGCTCGGGATCGGGTTTAGGTTTGTGTTTTCAAGTTTAGGTTTAGGTTTAGGTTAGGGAGTTGAGATTAGGATTGGGTGTAGGTTAAGGTTTAGGGAATTGAGAATAGGTTAAGGTTTAGGTTTAGGAAATCGGGTTCGGGTTCGAGATCGGGTTTACGTTTGGGTTTTAGGTTTAGGTTTAGGTTATAGGTTATAACATTCAGTTAGAGGTTTAGGTTTAGGTGAAGGTTATAAGTTTAGGTTTAGGAAATCGGGTTCGGGCTCGGGATCGGGTTTAGGTTTGTGTTTTGAAGTTTAGGTTTAGGTTTAGGTTAGGGAGTTGAGATTAGGATTAGGTGTAGGTTAAGGTTTAGGGAATTGAGAATAGGTTAAGGTTTAGGTTTAGGAAATCGGGTTCAGGTTCGAGATCGGGCTTAGGTTATATTTTAGGTTATAGCTTTAGAGAATTGAGAATAGGTTTAGGTTAAGGGTGTGGTACCTGCAAATACAGAAATAAAACACGGCCTGACCAGGCCCCTCCAATGCTGTCCATAGGAAATGGATAGCTTCATCATGATCATAACAGCGGTTCCCACCTTCCAGGGACCCCCGCTCATCCGGATAGCTCCGACGCACATCCGGGACTGCTCCATTAATTTTGATCAAATACATAAACACGGCCTATCCAAATGGCCAAGCCCCTTCAATGTTGTCCATAGAAAATGGACAGCTTCATCATGGTCATAACAGCGGTTCCCACCTTCCAGGGACCCCTGCTCATCCGGATAGCTCCGACGCACATCCGGGTCTGCTCCATTAATTTCGAGCAAATACATAAACATGGCCTGTCCAAATGGCCAGGCCCCTCTAATGTTGTCCATAGGAAATAGACAGCTTCATCATGGTCATAACAGCGATTCCCACATTCCAGGGACCCCCGCTCAACATCCGGATAGCTTCGACGCACATCCAGGTCTGCTTATTTAAATAAAATGGATTATCAAGATCATTTAAACAAAATCAGGTCCAATCAACAATCTGACCTGGAGGATTCTGTTAGTATTGTTGACGGCACCTTGAATCTTGTTTTAGGGCCTAGAAATTCAAAATTAGATACAAAAATTAGAAAAACCAAAGAAATTTAAGAAAGATAGTCAAAGTCCATGTGAATGAGCACAAGTATACACCTACATATGAATTCTGAAAAGCTATTGCATATCATAAAATAATAATAATATAATAAATAAATAATCCTTGCGTTTGGATATTCAACAAAATGGGTTAGAATGAATTCATTTACCTAATTCATGGAAACCTTGCGTTTTGATATTCAACAAAATTGAATTGTAATAATTCAATTCAGTTCAATAAACTCAGATTTCTGAGAAGGATTTAATGGTTTTAAATCCATGGTTTTCTGAAAAAGGTCCATTTCCAGGGACCCCTGCTCATCCGGATAGCTCCGACGCACATCCGGGTCTACTCCATTAATTTCGAGCAAATACATAATCACGGCCTATCTAAATGGCCAGCAACCAGAAGAATTTCATTAATGAGATGATCTTGTAAAAAACATTGAACAAGAAAACAACACAACACAAAAAGCCGATTGGGGTAAGCACCTTGGGAACACCGGTTCTATTTTTAGGTAACTTTTGGGAATGGATGTTCCATCAAGCAAAAGAGCTTGTGTAAGAAAGTGATTGTATTATAGAAATTATAATAATGGTGCCTCTCGTATACAAACAACCAATTTCACTAAGAGATTAATGATATAGTTCTAGAAAAAGGACTAAGTTACCTGAAAAATGTTGAGAAAAAGAGATGAGCCCTTGAGATGAGATTAAGCAAGATCTCACTGTTGAATTAGCTCTTTTATTTCTTTCTACATCTGCACAACAAAAGGTCAAGTCATCTATGTTTTTAGGTCAAAAACTTATCTAAGGCATGCATTTGTAAAACTAAAGATTTTACATATATTCCAACCATCCACATTCAAAAGAAAAGAAAAAAAATTGCTAATTTTATGAAGTGACACATTTCATTACAGAGATTATTTGAAAATAAACAATTATAAATAAATAGAACATGAGATGTGAATATCTGAGCTAAGGCATGCATGTGTAGATCTAATGATTCTATATGTACTCCAACCATCCACACTCAAAAGAAAAGAAAAGAAAAGAAAAATCTTTCTTTTTTTTTTTTTGCTGAATTTTATGAACTAACACCATTCATTTGAAAAATTAGCTGAAAATAAAATATAAAAACAATAGAAAATGAGATGCAAAAATCTGATCTAAGGCATGCATTTGTACATTTAATGATTCTACATGTATTCCAACCATCCACACTCAAAAGAAGAAGAAAAAAAAACTAATTTTGCTGAATTTTATGAATTGACACCATTCATTCCAAAAATTACTTGAAAATAGAAAGTTAACAAAAAATGAAAATGAGATGCAAAAAATTGAACTAAGGCATGGATTTAAAGATTCTACATGTATTCCAACCATCCACGCTGAAAATAGAAGAAAAAGCTGACACTATTCATTACAGCTGGCACTATCCATGTATTTTGTGAATTTTAGTCCATGTAAGATGAACAAACATCCCTTGTAATACGATGAGCCAAAAGAGCTCAAAACTACTCTACACATGATAGGAAAAGTGATAACAGGCGGGAAAAAGTTTCAGACCTTGAAGAAGGCTCCTTAGCTGACTCTTCGATCACCTAAGATGACTCAGACAAAGGTGTAGAGCTCTTGTCAGTATTTGGGCCATTTGTGAAGATTGCATTAAGCCCAAAACTGGCATCAAAGCTTCCGAAACTCAATCCACTTTTCTCAGCTTCAGGGACATGAAGATAGTTTGAATGATGATGTGTTTGTCTAAGAAATGCAAATCCTCTAGCTTCTTTTCCAGCTTCACTGTTACCTCTTGAGTCTGCAGCACTAGATGCAGATAGTGACTGAGAACTGACTTCTTAGTAGCCTTGATGCATAAATCAATCAAGCAAAACTCAATGACCCAAACTTGAATCAGCCGTATTTTCAAAGCACAATTTGACATGCCCATGTAGCAAATGTTTATAAAAAGATCAACCATTGAAACCTTAGAAATGAGTTGTATATTCACATTTTGAACTTTATCTTGGCACATACAACTGAACAAGCAAAATAAATTCGATCAGTGTAACCGCTTTTAGTGTACTATGAAGTCAGATTCTAAGGTTTTTTTTTTTTCTTTGAATGGTAGCTAGTAGCTACTAAGAAGTCAAAGAGTGAAGTTTTGTATGAAAGATATATATATATATATATATATATATATATTATATATATATATATATATATATATACAAAAAGAAAGAAAAAAAACGAATGGATAGAAATTATAAACAGATTCGATACCTGAAAATTGCAAAATGCAAATATAGTCTATTAGTTCTAATTCCAGAGCTTATCTGCAAGTTGCATGCAAGTGATAATGGAGAGATCTATGAGCCTTGATGCAATATCCTGATACCTGCAGCCATCAATGGCAATTGTACACACATTAGTACTAAGATTTAGTGACTAAAATCATCCACTCAAAGAGTCATCATCCAAGATCATATCCAAGGCATAACCATAATAGGGAACCTGTCCTTGCAGTCCACATAAATTGAAGTCGTCTAGTATATAATCCTCATCAACTTCACAAAGGAGCTCATTTCCTCTCAAGCCACAGAACCAAGAGATCCATGATGAATCATCTCCCTCAGAATAGCTAAGTTCTGTCTCTTCGCTACCTGTCTCTGAGAGGTCTTTAAAATAAAAATAACCCAGTTCAGAAATTAGGATTCAGAGAAATAAAATAATGCAAAGATATACTCCAGATGAGAACAGATATACATAGAACAAGTTGTTAGGAGAAAAGGCCTTTTGTTTGAGAGAAGCAAATGCATTGCCATGAATTTGAGACCATCCAAGTGCTAAAGCAAGCTTCAACAGTAACCAAGTGTTTCAAATAAACGCAGTTTTTTCATATTAAGATGGGGAACAAGTTGTGACTAGAGATTTGTGGGAGAAGAATAGCTCCCTCAAACGCCACGACCCTATGTTACAGGTGAATCTGTTTTTGGGAAATATATTGCATGCAAAAGAGATTGACCTTATCATATTTCATAATTTATCATCCAAAAAACAAAAAGCATGTCATTCTAGTTCAAAATTAGAAATTTCATCCTATCTACATGTCATGTTCGTTGCCAAGATATATATATTCATCTGTTGTGTTGTAGCTCACCCTATAGTTGCAAAAAAATCATTTACCATTTTTTCCTGCTTCATAATCTCACAATTCCTACAAACTTTGGGCTTCAAAATGGTTATTTACTACTAGTTTCTCTATCCACTCCCACACCCACTTCCTACTATTTTAGCAGCTAAGGTTCAGGTGAGTGATTAAGATATCCATCAGTTATATGTATTCAAGAGGAACTATCCACATTCGCTGAAAAGGGCTACAGATTGGTGGCTAGGATCTCTCAATCTTGTGAGATTTTTTTAGTTTGGTGCACCATCCACAGCACAACAGACCGATGATCTGGATCAGTGAACCATGGCCCCACTTATACAAACTGAAAACCCGATTACACTGCATTAACTTTGGGTCGGGGATCAAATATTTCCTCAACATTCTATCAGCTATTTTGGACTGCTTAGGTTCAGCTGTGTATTAGACCCAACTCCCTATAGACCATTCGATGGGGGATCATCTAATCGAGGAGTTTTATTTTTATTTTTATTTTAAGGGGTGCAACACGCCAATGGTCTATAGATCGCTGAACAATGGGACAATATTTTAGAAATGAAGTTTCTGTATACTGTGGAAAGATTTGTGTCTGTATTTCACGTTATGCTTCTAGTTTTATTTTTTATTTTCCTTTTCTTTTCATGTGTTGTTGCGCAGCACGCCAACAACGCAGTGAGCCTAGATCCAATCTAAGGCCTCACCCACAAACGATAGACAGGAAGAAATATAAACTAGAATAGATCAAAGCAATCCAAAACAAACCACAAGACAAGATATACGTGGAAAAACCCCAAACTAGGGTAAAAAACCAGAGATGCAAAATTCCACTATGAAGAGAAACGAAGATTACAAGGCAATATACTAACCTCTCCCTTGGAAGTACAGAGAAAATCCCTTGCCCACACCTTAGAATAATTTCCTAAAATTCACCTTAACCTAGAATAGCCATAGGGACCCTAATTTATAGTTTTGGCAACTTCTCTTTCCGCATCCCAGTTGCGAAAGGACTTACGACACGAAATCCGCGAAACTCCTTTCGCATCCCAATTGCGAAAGGACTTGCGACACGAAATCCACGAAACTCCTTCCGCATCCCAGTTGCTAAAGGACTTGCGACACGAAATTCGCGTAACCTCGACTGGTCGTGGGCGACCCCAGATGTGGCTCCACTTCTCAACAATCTCCCACTTGGAGACACATCTCCATAAACCTTTGTCTTCTTCATCCGGAGTGCACCACCTCCCCGTCTTCAAGCCTTAAGACCAATCAAAGCTGAACAGAGCTTCAGCTTCTCCCTTGTGACCGCCTTGGTCAGCATATCCGCAGGATTCTCACTTGTATGAATCTTCTCCAGAGCAATCGATCCATCTTCCAGTAACGAACGTATGAAGTGATATCTGATGGCAATATGCTTGGTCCTTGAATGAAAGGCTGAATTCTTAGCCAAGTGTATTGCACTCTGACTGTCACTGTACAGCTTGCAATCTGCTTGCTTCTTACCCAACTCTTCCATAAAACCTTGCATCCACACCATCTCCTTGCATGCTTCTGTAGCCGCAACATATTCTGCTTCTGTCGTACTGATAGATACTATCTTTTGTAACTGAGAGACCCAACTGACTGCAGCACTACCCAGAGTAAAAACATAACCTGTAGTGCTTCTTCTGCTGTCGATATCTCCTGCCAAATCTGAATCCACGTAGCCTTGTAACTTGATTTTCGATCCACCATAACACAGCCCTACGTCCTTAGTACCTACCAAGTACCTAAGGATCCACTTCACAGCTTCCCAATGTTCCTTCCCGGGGTTGTTCATGAACCTGCTAACAACTCCCACTGCTTGAGCAATGTCTGGCCTCGTGCTCACCATAGCATACATGAGACTCCCAATAGCTGACGCGTATGGGACTTTAGCCATGTAGTCCTGTTCCTCCTGCGTCTTTGCACCTTGCTCCTTAGATAGCTTGAAGTGGTTGGCTAATGGAGTGCTAACCGGCTTAGCACCTCCCATATTGAATCGATCAAGTACCTTGGCTATGTACTCTGCCTGTGACAAAACTAATTTCTTGTTTTCCTGTCACGCTTTATCCTCATGCCTAGGATTTGTTTTGCAGCTCCTAAATCCTTCATGGCAAATTCTCTAGACAATTGTCTTTTGAGATCTGAGATGTCCTTCATGCTTGAGCCAGCCACAAGCATATCATCAACGTACAGAAGAAGGATGATGTATGACGTATCAAACTTCTTCAAGTAACAACAGTGGTCTGCATGACATCTCCTAAAACCGTTTCCCGACATGAAACTATCGAACTTCTTGTACCACTGCCTCGGGGCCTGCTTCAGGCCATATAGACTCTTCTTCAGTCTGCACACCTTGTTCTCATTACCTGGTGCCACGTATCCTGTCGGCTGATGCATATATATCTCTTCTTCAAGGTCCCCATGAAGAAAGGCTGTCTTAACATCTAGCTGTTCTAGATGTAAGTCCTCTGAAGCCACTATACTCAAGACCATGCGAATCGTAGACATTTTCACTACCGGTGAAAATATTTCAGTGAAATCGATACCTGCCTTTTGTTGAAACCCTTTCACAACCAATCTGGCCTTGTACCGTTTCGAACCATCGTGCTCCTCCTTCAGTCTGTAAACCCACTTGTTATGAAGAGCTTTCTTACCCTTGGGTAGAGTGACTAGCTCCCATGTACGATTAGACTCAAGAGAGTCCATCTCATCATCCATGGCCTGCTCCCACTTAACCCGTATATCTGACTGTAACGCCTCTTCAAAACACTCTGGCTCACCATTATCTGTCAGTAGTAGATAATGTAAGGAGGGTGAGTATCGGACCGTGGGTCTCCTCTCCCGAGTAGACCTCCTCACAACTGGTGTATGCGGCTCTGCCTCATCCTGTGGCACTGTAACACCCATGTCCGGTAACTCTTCCAACTCTACGAATTCCTTTTTCTCGGCCTTATTTTCCTGCACACTGTCCTTATGCATCACTTTTTCATTAAAGACTACGTCCTTGCTTCTGATGATTTTTCTGTTTTCTGCATCCCAGAACCTGTAGCCAAAATCATGTTGCCCATAGCCTATAAACGTGCACCTCCTGGACTTCGCATCCAGCTTGTTTTTGTGCTCTGCATCAATGTGAACATATGAAGTGCAACCGAACACTCTGAGATGTGCAAGGTTCACTTCTTTTCCAGTCCACGCTTCTTCTGGTAGCCCACCATCCAATGGTGCTGAGGGACTTCTATTGATGAGATATGCGGCAGTATTCACAGCATCTGCCCAAAAGGTCTTGGGTAACCTTGCATGTAACCTCATGCTCCTGGCGCGCTCAAGGATTGTCATGTTAACACACCATTCTGCTGTGGTGTCCCTGGAATCATTTTCTGATATTTGATTCCATTTGCTGCACAATACTCCTCAAACCTCTTATCACAATACTCTCCCCCATTGTCAAATCTGAGACACTTTACTGTTTTACCTGTCTCATTTTCTACCATAACTTTCCACTTCTTAAATACATCAAATACATCAGATTTATGTTTTAAGAAGTAGACCCACAGTTTTCTACTAGCATCATCAATAAAGGTAACAAAATAACGTGAGCCACCAAGAGATAATACCTGTGCCGGTCCCCACACATCAGTGTGTACAAGCTCCAACAGATGTGTCTTTGGAGCGCGTCCCGTCTTCTTGAAGCTTACCCTCTTCTGCTTGCCATACACGCAGTCCTCGCAGAATTCCAAGTCAATAGACTTCAGCCCTGGTAGCTTCCCTTTTGACAATAGCACTTTCATCCCTTTCTCACTCATATGTCCCAGCCTCTGATGCCATAACTGCCCATTCACTCCAGTTGATGCGACTGCGAGTGAACTATACGATCCTGAAGTCACGTACAAAGTACCTTCCTTTTTGCCTCGAGATATTACCAAGGCACCTTTTGTGATCTTCCAGGAGTCACTGGTGAATGTCGTCACATAACCGGTATCAGCCAACTGTCCCACTGAGATCAGATTACGTTTCAAACTCGGTACATGTCTGACATCCTTCAATTTCAATGAACACTCCCTTTCCAACAATATTGCACGGCTCATCATCACTCAGGTAGACTCTCCCAAAGTCACCTGACACATAATCACGCAGAACTTCCTTATACGAAGTAGCATGAAACGAAGCACCCGAGTATATAACCCAAGACTCATTCCTCGCATCAAGAGAAAAGATCAACGCCTCTGTGTCGCTCTCCTTAGACAGATTTACTGAATCTTTCCCACCTTGAGAGCTTCCTTCTTGTTTCTTGAGCGCCCTGCAATCACGTTTCATGTGCCCCTTCTTGCCGCAATGCCAACACCTGTCTTTGTCTTTCGGTCCCTTGGACTTATTCCTTGACTTAGAATGCCCGTGTTTATTGCCTCCTTTGTTCAGCGATCTTCCTCTTCCTTCAATGTTTAGAGCATTCCCTGAATCTCCTGAAACTCCTGATGCCTTCCTTCTAGATTCTTCGCTGAGAATTAGACCGTCCACATCATCAAATTTCAGCTTTGTCGATCCTGAAAAATTGCTCACAGCAATCACCAAACCATCCCAACTGTCTAGCAAACTGGATAAGATCAATAATGCCCTGACCTCATCCTCAAAAGCAATGTCAACGGATTCCAACTGGCTCGTGACTGTATTGAACTCGTTTAGATGTTCAGCCACGCTCCCACCATCTGACATCTTCATGTTGAATAGCTGTTTCATAAGATGAACCTTGTTGGATGCTGAGGGCTTTTCATACATGGTGGTTAGGGCTTCCATTAATTCTTTTGTCATTTTTACCTTGGATATATTGAAGGCGACGCTCTTAGACAAAGAGAGTCAGATCGTTCCTAAAGCCTTCCTATCCAGTAAAAACCATTCATCATCTGTCAACTTTTCTAGTTTCTTCTCTTTTCCTCCTAGAGGAATATAGAGGTCCTTCTGATACAGATAATCCTCCATCTGCATCTTCCAGAAGGCAAAGTTTGAACCATCAAACTTCTCAATTCTAGTTTTCCCATCTTCTGCCATCGCTCCCAATAGAACTAAACCAATAGCTCTGATACCAGTTGTTGCGTAGCACGCCAACAACGCAGTGAGCCTAGATCCAATCTAAGGCCTCACCCAAAAACGATAGACAGGAAGAAATATAAACTAGAAATAGATCAAAGCAATCCAAAACAAACCACAAGACAAGATATACGTGGAAAAACCCCAAACTAGGATAAAAAACCATGGATGCAAAATTCCACTATGAAGAGAAACGAAGATTACAAAGCAATATACTAACCTTTCCCTTGGAAGTACAGAGAAAATCCCTTGCCCACACCTTAGAATAATTTCCTAAAATTCACCTTAACCTAGAATAGCCCTAGGGACCCCAATTTATAGTTTTGGCAACTTCCCTTTCCGCATCCCAGTTGCGAAAGGACTTGCGACACAAAATCCGCGAAACTCCTTCCGCATCCCAGTTGCGAAAGGACTTGCGACACGAAATCCGCGCAACCTTGACTGGTCGTGGGCGGCCCTAGATGTGGCTCCACTTCTCAACAGTGTTTAAATGGAAGGATAACTACTAAAATGGGGATATGAAAAAGTAACCTGAAATCATCAGGAAATTGAAACCATGGTTTCCTCTTTTCTCTGTTGTTTGTTTTGGATTCCAATGTTACAGGGATTCCATGTTCTGTCACCTCATGTTATCTTCTTTGCCTCAGAAGTCATCAATGTCTCTTTTTTGGGAGAGATGAATCTGCACAGTTTTTCAAGGAAAATCTTAGAAATGGAAATCAGTTTTTTTTTTTTTTTTTTTTTTTGTAAATGGAGAAAAAGAGGGTTTCCACAGAAAGTAATTTCATTTCCAGGGTTTCCATGTTCCCAAACACCCCCTAAGTTACGTATTTTTATTTTTATTTTTTTGGTATGTCTCCTATTGTGCCACTTTCTTATGGGAGAAATGAAACTTGTGTGCAGCACACTAATTTCCTTATCTGGTGTAATAACACTAATTGGAGAGGTCATACCTGTAACGCCCCGAGTTTTCAGGACCCGAGTATATGACTCGTTTCCCAAAAACCCGAGTGTTAACCTTAAAGGATGGTCAAATTCGAGTGTACATTTTTTTTTTCTTCATCAGAGTAAGCAAATGAGCGTAGTGTGGACAATTCGACATAAAGGATAATTTCATTATCATTCAAATATACAAGAAGCTGCCCATAATGACTTATACAAACCAATGTCTCTGAATTTAACAAGTACAAGATTTACAAGAATTTAATACATGAAGAATAGCAGAAAACATATAAATATAAGCCGTAAGATCACGCAGCTCCTCCAGGCGAATACAGTCATGCATTCCTGACGATTGTACCCTGCTCCTCCTCAAGTCTGAACATACATATTACTAAAGCCACCTGTACTACCTGTACGGTTGTATATTTGATGGATGAGTGACCAACTCAGTGTGAATTCCCCTCAAGATTACACACCGCCGCATTAGGTAAGCATAATTATAAAACAACATGGCAATCAAAATAATACATGATGCAGTCTTTTTAAATGCATAGATGCGTGAATGCACATCGACCTGGGGATGCACATCCAGTCGGACTTGGGCTCATCGCCCATGCAAATCATCGACCTGGGAAAATCATCCAGTCGAAACAGGAGTCGATAGTCGGTGGTCTGGGAGCTAGCGAAACGATACCCCAACAACTCTAGGGCACATGCTACAGCATCCAGAATTAGCCACCCGTCATCGCCAATATGCCATGGATGCATGATTAGCCAAACCGTTATTAGTCCAGTTGCAATCAGCCAATTTAGATAGGCTCAAGGTCACTACGGGGAGCGTATAGCCCAACGTAGGCCGACAGCTCGGGCATAGTGTCCCATTACCACCATCCCCGGCTCATGAGGCTACCATCTTAGGATGTCAAATGGGACTCTATCGACTAGTGGCCAATCATATTCAGTATATGGGGCTTACCATCGTATGGTTGCATGGTATAAAACAGCGAACCATATAGGAAAAATATCAAAACAAAACCACGCAGGGCGAGTATCAAAACGAGCCACATAGGGCGAATATCAAAATCATGCGATAAAAGACCATCCTTGAAAACCATTGGACACAACAACCTTGGATGGTAGGCCCACATCAATGATTTATCTAGACCACCACTCAATAACCACCGAGTCGAAGGTCCATTACAATCACAACTAGTCAAGTTACATCCCAAGTATGGGTGTACATTCATAGGTGGGAATTTTCCACTAATGTACCAGTTTAAGTTCCATAAGTAATCCACAAAAAGGAATCCACAAGCATGAGCAATTATACAGGATAATCATAAAGCATGTAATACAACAATTCAACTTCCATCAGCTAACACATGTGATTATAAAGGGAGATATCAATTATGAACTCAAATAAAAACTATAACTTAAGCTAATGAGAAGATGGAAAGCTCAAGGGGAAGAATCATCACCTTCTACTTTGAATCGTCTACCAGTGTTGCTAGAGAGTGTGTGTTTCCTTGGACCCTATCATGAATTGTAAAGTTATACAGTTAGGTCCAAGCTTACATGCTACTTAGGGTTAGGGTTTTAATCTAGGGTTTTAGGGTTTCACCCTTGAATTTAGGTCTATGGTAAATTTCTTTTAGGATTTGGATTGTAGTTGGCATATGATAATTTACCATATTAATTTAATAATTGAAAAGTAATGGTTGACATTAGTGTTATAATTAACGTTAGCCAATTTATTAATAACGATCATTGTAATGCTAGTACTGCTATGATCTACTATTAATAATTGTACCTAAGAATGATAATTAATTGATTAATATGTAATAATGATAATTTTGTTCGCAAGCACTACTATTAGCACGGATAATCTGCTAATGGTTAGTTGTGTTTAACGACTGTAATTATTATGGTAATACTACTGATAATAGTAATAGCTATCTAGTATCAATAGTAGGTTTAATTATAACAATAGATACTAAAATCCACCATTAAAGCATTCATAATCATTTGTTGGGCTCACTAAGTTGTGGTTCACAAATCCAACCCATCCATTATGCGTGTTCCACTAGGTTAAGAGGTCAAACCAAGTTTCAGGTGCATACAAATCTCAGATGGACCCTGACAAGTGCTTTCATATGGTTTAACATGTATTCAAAAGATTGTAGATGGTGTGGGCCACCTGAGCTCTGTGTATGGCTGGTTTTTGGGGGCACCCCGTATATAAAGGGGACCCATCAAATGGACGAAGTTGATGTTCAACACACATCATGGTAGAACTTGTGGTGGGGATCATGGTTCAAGCCAATATTTCAAGTAAAATGAGGCAGCGGCATCTGATGTTTTACGTGCATGCTTTTTATATTATTTTTATTTTTTTTGTTTTGATAGGTGGGTCCTGCCTAAGGAGGATCTACTCCGTTGATTGGGTTTCAGGGCTCAGGAAAGGCCCAATGTCCAATTTTGAATATGTCTTGACGCACCGAAATATCACAAAGGGCCCTAATGATCTACCCCTATTAAATTAGTCTTTATTGCTGGTGTGGCCTACCAGAGAGTTGAGTTGGCTTCATTTTTCGGGTCAACGCCTAAAATGAGGTGGGAAATGGGATGGACGGTCCCGAATGCAATCCCCACACACCATGCTTCATGCATTAGAGGTGTAATATAATACTTTATAATTTTCATGCATGCACAGGTGCATGCATATATACTAACATATATTATTTTATTATTTTATTTTATTTTTTGAAACAAAAGTCCAGGCCTGATGGCCTTTGATGGACGACCTGGACGAGCCACATCATTAAGGTGGGGCCACATACATGGCCCACCAACCGTGGTAGGGTGGGGTCCACCTGTTCATGCAGGGTGCGGCGCACCTGTACTTGTAGAGGGCCCAAAACTTAGGGTAGCTTGCTGGTTTTAGGTGAGGCCCACCTGCATTTGTGCAGGGCCCACCATTGTTTTGGTGTAGTCCACAAGCAGCCCACCTGCAACGTGTTTGGCTGACGAGGAACAACTTCTGTTGTGGATGTTTTGGAGGCCCTTCTCGGCCCTGTTTGGCCTCAATACAGAGCTCATCTTCCGGCGATATTCAGCCTCAGCAATAAGCTGACTTCCTAAAAAAATGAAGAAGAAACAAGAAGGGGGCGGGGTGGTGTTACTTGGCCGAACGGTGGTTTTCACGACCACCCTATTCTTCCTTTTCTTTTTCTCTTTTCTCCCTGTTTTTCTAAAGTGCTGCTACTAGAAACGTCCAGCAGTGACGTCCATTCGGACAGACTCGGAGCGCTTGGCCGAGGAAGACGATCCACCATTAATGGCGGATCAAAACTTGGTTGATGTTTCTCTAAGGCAATGCTTCTGGAGGACTCTAAAATATCCTAGGAAGCTTGAAGGAATAGAAGAATGAAGCTTAATGGACGTGTGGGTGGTGGGTTCGCAGGTTTGAAGATGGCGGTCGGTTTTTTGTTGCACTCGTAGGAAACGGATGAGAAGTCTCTTTTTCTCAACCCTAACATCCTTAAAACAACCACCAGCTCACCCTGGAGCCGTTGGATCGGTCATACACGGTCTGGATCTAATCTAGATAAAGTTATCTCCAAATTCGGTGGGTGGGAGCCAAAACCGGACGTGGTTTTCTCTTTACCGTGGGTAGAAATTTCAAAGGAATGAACGGCTAGGATCTATCAAAATGGAAGGCTGAGATGTAGGGAAGGTAGAGCACGCGGATTGCCAGCGTGTTTGCATGGGGAACAACCTCCATTTATGGAAACAAGTGTTTTAGGTCCTATTTGCACCGGTGTTTGTGTGCACTTGTGGTTGCATGAATGCATATGGAAGACACGGTTTTGGTTAGAATAAAATTCTAGACATGATGGACGGTTTGGATCATGCATGTACCCACATATGATGGGCCACTGATCAATCAGACAGAAACGGCGTCTCTCAGGCTGTTGCAGGCGGAAACGTGAAGAAGGAAGTTTCCTTATCTTGGAAACGTGAGTAGGTCTGGTGCACCTCTTATGCACATAGGACATGCATACATGCTGCATAATGTGGGGTCCATATGATGTTTTTGAGAAATCCACTCCATCCATGATTCTCTGTGGGCCCAATTGGATCACCTGGCCGGAGATGAGGGCCATACTCCCAATTTTACTTATTTCTAGCTCTAATTGTAGATTTTGGTTAGTTTAATGGTTGGATCACCTCAAAATCAAACGTTAATGGTTAAAAGGATTCTAATGATCTTAAGGTGTGTTCAGGCGTGTTATAGGAGTCGATCTACAACTCGGGTGAGCCACCCTTTAATTAACGTGGGATAGTGTTCACGTTCAACCAAGGAAATCATTTACGTAAAATCTAAACTTGCATGCACGGTTGGAGAAAAATCAGGTGGGGCCTATAGTGATGTTTGTTAAGAAATCCACTCCGTTCACCGTCTTTGGCACGTCGTGCAAACCCATGGTCCCAAATTTGAAGTAGATCCAAACTTCAGGTGGACTGCACAATCTACTAATGCATTAACCGTTAAAACTTTAATAGCAAACAGTGACATGGATGTAGTGTTACAATATTTACAATTCTACCCCTTTTCTTTTCAAAACTTCTGCCATCTGTAACTCATAAGTCTACCGTCTAAATGTGATGAAATTTGACAGGTGATCTTTATTTTTCATGCTCTTTCCGTCGCCTAAATTTGAGCTCTGATCTCTCAAAGATGACTAAGATTCTCCTTTAATGGCTAATATATTTTAAAATTCTAAAATAATATTTGTACTCCTCTGCTTGACAAGTTATCGGGCAGTTTGGACTTAAACCCAAATATTTTCGTAATGACCGATTCATCTTAATAATTAGATGGCCCACTTGACGGATCTAAACCTGATGTGTGGTAAGATGACTTGTTAAAAATAAGTAAACTTGGTGGTTAGTATTCTAATAATGTATTTAGGTGATTGTACGATCAATTTTATAAATAGATGAACCCAAATGGGTTTTTAGAGTGATCAAGGGGCCGAACACGTATACTGTTGGATTTGAGTGACTTGTTCACATGTGTAAGTTCATCGGATTGTAATTCTAATGGTAGGTTAAGCATATCCATATAGGGTGAACAAGATGAATGGATCAGAATCTTGATCTGATAAGTGTACGGACGGATGTAGAGGTCAAGTAGGTAGTTTACTATGATTTAAGGGCTGAAATTTGGGGTGTACGGTTAATTTGTGATAATTAGGCATGAAATAAAATTTCACATGAAACGGACCATGAGAACCATGTGATCTAGTGTTCAGGGGTCTAGGTTAGTGGCAATTTCGTAATTACTGCCGATCTATAAGTTTTGGGAAATCTAATGACTCCACATGATTATAAACACATTTCTAAGCAGTTCTTACAAAAGAACATATATATAAATCATTATGGATAGGGAGTTATTCGTCACGTCATCTAACGTCAAATCACGTGATGGGTGAGCTTGTCTTGAAATTTAACGGTCAGATGGCTTGATTTATGAATGAAGATCATCCCCAACGGTTAAGCTAGTGTCAGGAAAAGGATGTAAGGCTAGAATAGCTGGATTGGTATCGTGCACATGTATATGTCATGTTGAATCTTATGGTAACGCTCGAGGACTTTCGATGCCCGAGCATCGAAAAGTTCTGGGCGTTACAATACCAGTCCTTGATCTGGACTGTTCATCTCATGGACCCGCCATGGATGGATCATATCCTAAAATTTGCTAGATGAGATGAATCTGTACCTATCCAATTGAACAATTTCGTAAGGAGTGCTGTCCATTTCCACCAAAAACAAAAAATTCTTTCTACCACTCATTTGTAGGCGGGCAGTTGGACAGCTAAGATTGTCCAACCAGTAATATTTTCCTTACATTGCCAATCCATTTGGGTCCACCTGCATCCAGTTTTTGCGGTAGCTAACACAACATCATGCATGGTGCATGGATTCGATAACCTCTTTTTCCTTGTTGACATAGGGCCTTTCTTTCCTATTTAACATATTAACTGTTTTGTTAACGTAGGTCTCTGCAAATTAATGTTTAGGAATTTGGACAGACTAAATATTCTGTTCAAACGCATATGCATAGAAAAGTGCACGAACATGTACACATGCATTAGCTTTTATGAAAGGCTATGTTGTTGTCATGGCAATTTTCTCTCCCCCTTTTCATTATCATTCACTCCTGCACATAATGTCCAAAGTGTAATTGACTCGCAAGCTCTATGTTTGATGTTGAAAAACTCAGGCCCAACGAAGAAACCAACCCTTTTGGTTTCCTGTTTCGTTAAAATGCAACCAAGTTGCTTTCAAAAAAAAAAAAAAAGCAGCCAAGTTGATTGTCTACTGGTGACATGGCAATTTTCTTCTGAAATCAGAATTTAGGTCAGGCGAGTCGATTGGTCCGCCACTTTGTGCGCTTTACATGAGAGCATAATTTAGCAAGCTTAATGAGACAACTACATTTTCCTTTTCTTTTGGATCTTTTTTTCTTTTTTTTTTTTCTACTTTTTTAATATGCATTTGTTGGTGATTGTATTCAAGAAGTCAAAGGAGGAATTCTGTTTCCCATTTCCCACAAAGATGTATAAGAAATGTTTTCTATGACTACCATGCTTCCTGGAATTTCATGATGTCAATACCAAAAAAAAAAAAAAAACTCCACACGGGTGACACTTTTGTGCATTGATCAGGATCATAGATTTGGTGGGCCATCATGTGGATAGGACTTATGAGCACAAAAATCCAGATGACGAGCTTATGATAGCCATTCCAACAGTGGTCTGAATATGGACATTTTTGTCACCATGTTAAGCTAAAACAATGCATTGTTAATGCAAATGGGTACGTGATGGACTGATTTGGATCCATCTTCTTTTGAAATCATTAGCTAGAAATATTGTAGAACAGTCTCTAAAGATGAAGTCACTGTGGAAATGATTCCCACCAGCCCACTGGTTGAAACTACTATCAATCAATCTCCTCTGTTTCAACCAGACGCAACACATGCTAAAAGGGAATCAACACGTGCTAAACCCAAGAAAACTCTAAACACAAAATTTTATTAAAAATAACCACAATGGGCTGTCACACGCAAATCCCTAAATCCCCACATCCCTAAATCCCCAAATCGTTTCAATTGGTATTGAGATTGAGAGAGATTGAGAGAGAGAGAGAGAGAGAGAGAGAGAGAGAGAGAGAGAGATACCTCACTGCATATTCAAGTTCGCTGTTTGTCTTTTGACCTCAATCCCATCCAGACGGATCGGTTGACGTCGTATCTCCACCTTCTCCTTCTTCTTCTCCTTCTTGCAGCGAAAGGGGGTTTTGAAAACCCTAGCGAGAGAGACAGAGAGGTTGGGAAACAGAGAGGGAAATGGGGCTGAGAGATAGAGAGAGGGTGAGGGAGCGCGAGAGATCGACAGAGAGCTAAGCGAGAGAGAGAGAGAGAGAGAGAGAGAGAGAGAGAGAGAGAGAGAGAGAGAGAGAGAGGAGAGGAGAGGGTGAGTCGCGGGCGGGCGGGCGAGAGAGAGGGGGATTTGCTTTTGTGAAATTGGGTGTGCGGGAGAGGTGTGCGGACGGGATTTTAGGGGTGATTTATTTTAGGCCTTGTGGGGCCCACCGTTGTGTATGTTAATTATCCACTCCGTTCATTCATTTAAATGGCTCATTTTTAGGGTTTAACCAAAAAATTAGTCACATCTAAGATTTAAGTGGACCACACCACATATTAACGATGTAAATTTATTTTTCATTCTTTCTCATGGTGTGGTCCACTTAGACTTTTGATCTTTCTAATTATTGGGCTCATGCACTGAAATAATATTTCAAAATTTATGGACTGATTAGATAAAAAAATATATTGCAATGGGCCCCATGGAGCCCCTTAAGCATAGTCAAGTCTCTAATAAGGTCCTACGGGGAGCTATGTTTTAGCTACAGATTAAGTATGTTTTAGCTACGGATTAAATCCGTAGCTAATTATCTACAGATTAAAGCCGTAGCTGTAGACCTATATAGTCCGTAGCCTTTGCTCATTTTTTTGGTAGTGATACCGAGAGTTGTTTTCCTTCTTGTTCCCTAATTAGGGCCGAGTTGACTGCTACTGTCGAAACTGTCATGTATAGCAACAATGGTAGTTCTCCTTGTTCTGGCTTCGAGAGCAATAACGGTGACCCCAGGTATTGCTTGAGTTACTGGAAGGCAAGCTCGCACTCTTTCGTCCATTCTGTCTTTTGCTTCCCTTTCAATTGCTTGAAGAATGGAAGACATTTGTCTGTAGCTCGAGATGTAACACCCCGAACATTTCAATACCCGAGTATTGAAAGTTCTCGAGTGTTACCCTGGAAAGTCACATAATACATACATGTGTATGACACCAATCTAACTATCCTAACCTTACATCTATTCTCTGATACGAATCTAACTATTGGGAATTATCTCCATCCATAGATCAAGCCATCTGACCGTTGATTTTAAGACAAAACCATTCATCATATGATTTGACATAGGTACTTTCCCTTAAATGAAATTGGCAAATAACTCTTCGTACATAATGATTTATATGTAAGTTCTTTTATAGGGATTGTTTAGAAAGGCGCATACAACCCTGTAGAACCATTAAATTTCACAAAACTCTTAGATCAACAATAATTATGAAAATGCCATTAACCTAGGCTTTAAATTCTAAATCACATGGTTTTACCAAACCATTTCATGGGAAACTTCATATCAGGACCAATCATCATAAATTAACCATACATATCAAATCTCAGCCATTGGATCAACAAGATCAATAGCCAAACAAAACGTACACTCAAGATGGCCTACCTAGGACCGACGTTCACTTCCTACTCCTATGCGAACCCTAATATGAAGCTGACAAAACGAGTGGACAGAGTAGATTTCTCAAAAACATCACCGTGGGCCCCACAATCGATCCTTAACCTGTGCAACGCATGTGCACCGGCAGTGCACTAAACATAAAGTCGAGTCAAACGTGGTTTGACCCGACGAATCTTGCGAAAAGAAAAGGGAACCGGTTTCCTTCTTGCGTTAACAACGGATGATCATCTGTTGTGATGATACTGGGCCACCATCATCACCCGTATGGATGATCTGAGCCGTCCGATGTGTCTAGGTGATGAATTCGACCAAAACCATGCCGATCATGTGCACCCATGCACGCACACGTGCCACGACAACAGTTGCAAGAGGTCTAGACACCGTTCGCAAAAATAACAGACATCGCCCGCTGGGAGTGGCTATGACCCACTTCCATGATCATCCAAGATGATCAACACCGTTCATCACGATCAGGAGGCAAATCTGACCAAACCCTGATCCCTCTCACCCCAACTTAATCACGAAGCCACACGCCATCCTCACCGAGATTCCTGCAAGCCCTGTTTTCGTACGCTTCACGATTTGAACGGACACCATCCGCTAATAATCGTTGTGACCGTCCATCACGATTTTGATGGAAGATCTGAACCATCCATCTTGTCGATATGGAGAATTCGACCAAAACCTGGTCTTTTCCACTCCAAATCCAAACAAGACACCAAATAGACCACGCTTCCGGATCTCTACGCGGTTAACAGCATTTGGCTTCTCTTCAGGGCCACTTCCTGATCGGCCAGGCCATCAGAGACACGATCGCAAGCCTCCATCTGTGGCCCATCCAGGGACGACTCAACGTCGTCAGATCTGACTTGATCTGTGAAAGAATATAACGAGTTCTGGAAGGAAATATCGTTATAACAGCGATCACACTGTTTCGCAAAACAAAGACTGCGTCTGTTCTCTTTATTGTGAAACAAGACTGCGCAAATAATTTCACAGACACTTCCGCCTATAAAACCACCCATTCGATGGTGGGAAGAAACACCACATCAAGAAATGAAAGAAAAGGGAAGGAAAGAAAAGAAAAGAGAGGACGAGAAACGTTAGAGAGAAAGAGGTTCGGTCGACCAGTAGTAGCAAGGAGACGCACAGCAGATAGGAGAGGAATTAGCAACGCCGGACGCTCTACAGATCAGCAACCTACTGATTCGTTGGGTCCAACTAAGCACTAGGTAGGTCCCACGTCCAATCCTCCCCTCCTTCTAGACTTTTTCTTTCCCTCCATTCCAAATAGCCCAATTTAAGATCAACCTGACTAGAAAACCTGGGTGGAACGTAACGTGAACCTAGCAAAATCCTAGCCTGGATTATGACTTAAGAATGATCATAATCATGTTAACCTGGGTAATATAGTAGCCTAACTTAATATATCGTATTAAATATGCTAGAATTGGAAAGTGACGACACAAAACTAACAAGGCTAAAGAGAAATCGAGATTGAAAGGTGAGGGTTTTATCCTTTATGCTTACTTGATTTAGAGATGATATTATCTTGACATGTACATGCTTTCATGACACTGTGAACTTCCTTGTATTTGTTTAATTGATCAACACCAAATATTTATCCTTTGAGAATAGTGGTTAAGGTGTGATGTTAATCATTCATGGCCTTTTAGAATTTATGTGAGGGTCTTTCCATTAAGCTTCACTTAATTTAAGTTTATATGAATTATTTTGTCATTTACCTGTGCTCTTGATTTTCTCTCTACAATTGTTTAATTTATCATCAACAATTACTGGCCCTTTTGGGATTATATCATGATGTTAATTACCAGTGATCTTTATAAATTTGTGTGGGGTCATGGATACAAGTCTTGCCCTCTTGCTATTCTTCTCTTTATTGAGTTGGCCATTACCACTCTTCTATTTGTTGAGTTAGCCATTGCTACTTTCTTTTTATTGAGTTAACCATTGTTACTCTCTTCTTTGTTTAGTTAGCCATTACTACTCTCATCCTTATTTTATTAGCCTTGTGCTATCTATCTTTAAGGCTTGGGCATGGGTCTTGATATTCCAAAACCCCCATAATTCAATTTATCCCTCTATAAGTGCAAGTGATATATTAAGAGGTATCACAATTAGTGATTCAAATATTTTATCAAGAATGTAATGCGCTCTAGGTAGAAACCCTACTGGTCAATGCGTAATTCCATGGGTTTTTGGGTAGTGGTGCACAAATCAATGTAAGTAATTTGCAATGCGTATTACATCACTTCCGGGATTGGATATCGCAAATAGTTGCTACATGAACAAATCGTGTCATGTAATTCATCCAACTCATGTGTTGTGTCGCCTCGAGGTGTTCATGTAAATCCACGGTAGCATTGTCATGCCGGCGAATATCCGTAGTTATGGGATGTGGGTCGAGTCGGGTTTTCTACAAATTATATTCTACATTGTGATAATCACTACATATGATGAACCACACACACTTTGCTAGACATGCATATAATGTAGGTTGTTTGCGCATGACGATACCCTTGTAGTAGTGGAGTACGGGATGTATCAGAACCCTTACATTGCTTTCATAAATCTCTTGAATTAAAGTTAACCTCAAATGATAACCATCACTATATGAGTAGGGTGTTGACCCTCTCCAACCGCACAGATGATGCAGGTGATGTACGGATTGAAGACCTAGAGGATAATCTCTCTATAGAAGACTATACTGAAAGGATACGAAGATAGTTTTATACTTCCGCTGCAAACACAATAAATATACTAAGCTTCTATTGAGAAGGCATTTGATTTTTTACTGAATTCTGTTACTCTGATGAAATAATCAATATAGTTGATTTTACTCTCGTGAAGGGTTACCATCGTGAATGTATATGGATGTGATTTAAATGAAAATAAAAATAAGGTGCAATTTTTAAAGCATCAAACTCATTTAATTATTAACACCCAGTTTTGTCGGGCATCACTATAAACTCTGGCCGTGAAAATTCGTGATGTTACACGAGATATGAAATGGTTCAACACGGCTACTCTTCATATGAGGCATTGGACTTATTTCGTCGTCCTGGGTAAGCTCATGTCGAGCAGGGCTCGGGTTATATCGGGGTTCGCCTTGATTCCTCTCCGGCTGACCAAGAATCCAAGGAAGTTACCAGAGTTGACGTCGAAGGTGCACTTGCTCAGATTTAGTTTCATTTGGTATTCCCAAAGGATCAGGAACATTCTTCGAGGTCGGATATGTGATTCGCGACTTTAATGCTTTTGACTAGCATGTCGTCGACGTAAACTTCCATGAAGCGTCTGATATGGCGGGCGAACATTTTGTTACAGAGCCTTTGGTATGTGGCTCCAGCGTTCTTCAATTTGAAAGGCATAACCTTGTAACAGTAGAGTCTTTTGTTGGTAACAAAGGTCGTCTTCTACTTGTCGTATGGGTGCATTGCAATTTGGTTGTAACCTAAATAGGCATCCATGAAGCTCAACAGCTCATGCTTAGCAGTACTATCAACAAGATGGTCAATCTTGGGTAAAGGGAAGCTATCTTTGGAGCAGGCTTTGTTCAGGTTGGTGTAATCAACATAGACTAGTCACCTCCCATTGAAATTTATAACCAAAACTATGTTGGCTATCTAATTCGGATAATAGATCTCTTTGATGAATTTGGCTTTGAGAAGTTTTTCGACTTCTTCTCCGATTATGTCATACCATTCAGGTTCAAACGCTTTTCGCTTATGTCAGATTGGTCGATGGTTAAGGTCGACATTCAACTTGTGGACCATGACTTTCGGGCTAATGTCGAGCATATCCTGGTGAGACCATGCAAATATGTTACATATCGGTGGAGGAGGCCCATGATTTCTTCTTGTAACGGTGGCATCAGGGACGACGCGATCTGTACCGTTCGGGTTAGATTTGAGTCATCGAGTGGGAGTGGTACGAGGTCCTCCATAGGACAACCTCTCTCGGTTGAGTCTTCTCGTGGATTGAGGGAGGTGATCGCCATAGTTTATTGTTGGGTCCGTAATGCCATGGATAGTACTGCCGAGCTTCCTGTTAGTCTCCCCTGATGTAACCCCGCAGTTTTCGAGACCTGAGTATGCGACCCGTTTCCTGAAAATCCGGTGTTAACTGATGATCAATAGATAATTCAATCAAATCAAAGTGCGATTAATAGAAGTAAAGCGTAGTATAGATGCATCCCAAACCAAAGCAATATCCTGGGCCACTTAACTGGGGCCCATATACAAATTTTCAAAATATAATTGTTCAAAACAAACTATCACAACTAATCCTACTGATTTAAGCCATAGTACGCAACCGCTTCCTGATGCAACTCCTCATCATAAAATTCCTCTTCTACAATGGCTGACACTGGGTCCACCGTACATCCGTCAATACCTGTATCTGCATCCTCTATACGGTTGAATATAGATGAATGAGTAGCCAGCTTAACGTGATCTCCCCTCAAGATTACACACCGCCGCCCTAGACAAGAAATAGCATAAAAAGGTCTAGGTAATTAAAACATAGTAAATGCAGTCTTATAATATGCATGGATGCATGAATGCAATCATCACCCCGAGGATGCTCATCCGTGCGGACATTGGGTTCGTCACCCATGCAATCATCGACCTGGGAATGCTCAACCAATCAGACAAAATATGTACATCATGTACGATAGTGATAGACGCTGGTCTGTGCCATGTATGCATGATTAGCCAACCATTATTAGTCCAGTTATAATCTGCCAATTTAAATAAGCTCAAGGTCACTACGGGGGCTTGTCACTAACGTAGGCCAACAGCTCGGGCATAGGTCCCATACCACCATCCCCGGCTCATGAGACTACCGCCTTAGGGTGTGTATAGAATCCATCAACACGTACTCAATTAATTCTCAATATAAGGTAACTACCACCGTATACTGACTAGGGATGAAGTATAGAAATTATTAAATATAGTGACTAAAGTAGATGGTATGTATGGTTCAATACGAGTAAACAGCGGTGAGTATAAACGTTGCATGGTTCACTCCATAGTCAGGTAAGTGGAATCACTCTATAGATGGTAAGCCTCATAAATCAATCGCCACTAATCACAACCTCCATGTTGAGGGTCTATTTTCATCACATCCGTTCCGTTACACCCTAAGCTCGGACTCTCTCTAAATAAGAGTTTTCATAGAGAGGTTTCAATCATTATGTGACTTGTAACCAATATAATCATACAAGACGGGAAGATATAAGTAAAACTCATGTGTGTATAAAGTTCAAGGATCATGTGCTCATTGCTTATTAATTCTAAATATATAGTTCTAACAAAAGTAATTAAATGCTTTAATGAATCTAAGGCATGCTTTTATTTCTAAAACATGTGATAAAGTAAATTAGTCAAAGGATTGGATCTATAACCCATGATCAAGAAGATTGAAGATTTAGTCACTTCTAAGATATCCATATAATAGTTAAACAATGGCTAAGTAAGGTTATAAGGCATGTATTCAAGTAAGCAAGTTGAATGATCATCCACTCCTAGGATATCACTTGCAACTGCTATAAAGGACTATCCCTAATCCAGTTTAGATATGGAAAGCTCAAGGGGAGGAAAATCATCACCTGGTGGTTCGTAGCTCTTCCCTTGAATTGTATCCCTACGGTCGTCTAATGGTCCAACACGGTATGTTTGGCCACTTGGGGTTATTTCTAACCCAAGATCTTGAGTTAATTAGTGTTCACAAGGCTCTAGCTAACTACTAGGTGGGTGTTTAAAAGGCTTGTAAATTGGGTCTTTTTCAAGATGACCAGTCCCACCAACTTTGGCCTATTTGGCGAGGCCCACCTAAGTCTTGAAAGGAGGCCAGTTGGAACGTGGCACACGCAATCCTTACGTGAGGCCCACTTGACTTATGCATGGGGCCCACCTGTATATGGTGTGGCCCACTGATTTACATGGTGCGGCCCACTTGGTATATGGCGCGGCCCACCTGTTATGTGGTGCAGCCCACCTGTTATGTGGTGCTGCCCACCTGCGTAGGTCCATTTTTTGGGCCGATTTTATCTAGGATTCCAGCCCACCAGATGTCCATTTTTGGGCCGTTTCCCAGCTCGAAGTGCTGCCCAATGCACGGCCTGTATGTCCGTTTGAATCAGGGCCTGTTTGAGGCCTGATTCCAGCAAAATTCAAAGCCCATTACAGGCCATTTTCAGCTTATTTTAGAGCACAACAGAGACTCACTTTTTGCCCTACCTTTGGCCCACACTATGGCCCCAAACGGTCTGATTCCATGTCATTTTGGCATCCTTGAAGGCGTGGTTTTGGCTGGTCTTTTTTACTAGGATTGAGGCCTATTTAAAAACCTGATTTTAGCTGCTTCCAAGTTGATTTTCAGATATTTCTGAAGTTGCCCTTAGGGTTTAGGGTTGCAGAAAATCTACTATTTTCCAACAGAAAATCTACTGTTTTCATGTTGTAGTTGCAGCCTATTTTCAACTGAAAAATCAGTTGCTTTCTGGTTACATTTCTGGTTGTTTTCGAGTTGAAAATCTGCTTCTATGAGGTTGTATTTTCACTTTTTTTAAGCTGAAAAATATGTTACTATTAGGTTGCATTTTTAGCTGTCTTTAAGTTGGAAAATCTGCTGCTATGAGGTTGTATTTTCAGCTGTTTTTAAGTTGAAAAATCTGCTGTTATTAGTTGCATTTTCAGCTGTCTTTAAGTTAGAAAATCTGATGCTAAGAGGTTGTATTTTCAGCTATTTTTAAGTTGAAAAATCTGCTACTATTAGGTTGCATTTTCAGCTGTCGTTAAGTTGGAAAATCTGCTGCTATGAGGTTGTATTTTCAGTTGTTATCATGCTAATTTTTCAGCTATCTACAGGTCAGAGTTTCAGCTGCTATCAGGCTGATTTTTTAGTTATTTATAAGTCAGATTTTCAGCTACTATCAGGCTAATTTTTTAACCATTTATAAGTCAGATTTCCAGCTACTATTAGGCTGATTTTTCAACCATTTATTAGGGCTGAAAGTTGGGCGGGTTCAACCCGACCTACCCGTGACCGACCCGACATTGGGTTGGGCTCAGGCAAGATATATCGGGTCCAATCTCAAGCTTGGGCTATACAAACACCAACCCGATAAAACTTGGGTTGGGCTCGGGTTGAGGTCTCGGGTTGCCCGACCCAAACCGAACCCGATCAATATATAAGTTACTTACAAATTATAATTGAGTGCTGATCGTTTGTGTCGAAGGCACACTAGTGATGTCAGGTCTCATTTGTCCACGTCATTTCCAATGAGTCAAGCTAACAAGATATGTCGGATTTCTATCTCCCAAATAGATTGCTTGCTATGCTACATGACTTTTAAAGGAGTAGTTGTCCTATATTTTAACTTGTTTTTTTAAAGAAAAAATGAAGTTCTTTATGATGAATAATCACATATATAATTAATAAAATCATAGATACAAAAAATAAATCCTATATTGAAATATAATAAACTAATGTAATAATGAAAATATTAACACGTATACCCAACCAACCCAATCAACCCGACTGAGCCCGCTTGGGTTGGGCTTGGGATGAGAATTCCTAACCCGAGGTTGGGTTGGGTTGGGTTAGGGTTAAGGTATAGGAACCTTGGGTTGGGTTAGGGTTGAGCACCAACTCGACCCAACCCGCCTGACTTTCAGCCCTACCATTTATAAGTCAAATTTCCAGCTACTACTAGGCTGATTTTTCAGCCATTTATAAGTCAGATTTCTAGTCATTATCAGGCCTGGTTTCCAGCCCGTTTTCAGCATATCACCAGGCCTGATTTTTAGACTGTTTTAGCGTGAACTCGGGCCTAGTTTCTGGCTCGTTTTCAGCGTGATATCAGGCATGTTTGAGGGCTAATTTGAAGGACGTTTTCAGCTCTATTGGACGTCCTGCTGAGACTCATTTTTGGCACCAAACATGACCCAAATAGAGGCTCAAAACATGGCTGAACTTCCCACAGATTTGCATGAAAGAAAATGGAGGGAGAGAGATCATTACCTTGCTGTCTTGCAGCTCCTCTCTCTCTCTCTCTCTCTCTCTCTTCTCTCTATCAGATGTGATGCAGGTCAGCACTGATCTGACTCGGTTCGATTCGTGCAGGCCGAGTTGGTGTAGTGCAGCACCAAGTCACCCTAGTCACTCACTTTCCTTACCCTCTCTTTCACTTCTTTTCTTCTCTCTTTTCCCCTCTCTCTTCCTGGTGTGAAATTTGAAGGCAATAGTGCCTCATCTATAGGCAGGGGGAGAGGTAGCCAACGACTGGGATTGTTCTATGTGGCCCCAGTGAACGGCCGCTGATGTGCCAACCTTCCTCCATCTAAAAAAGGGAAGTCCCTGTTTTTCTCCTCACTAGCTTGCCCGACCATTTTTAGCTATGAGGAGACTTCTCCTTAGCTGGCTAATGGGTGGTTGTAACCCCATGGATAAAGGGATGTTGGCTTGCATATCAAGTTACCTGATGGTCCCTCATCTTGGATCCTGGCCATACATGATGAAATGGACGTTCAAACCCAACTCCTTCATTCCTATGCATGGATCCAAATCCCTATATCGTTTTGGTTGGGCGGACCCCACGAGCAAAATGGACGGTTTGGATCGTCCGGAAAGTGGCCAGGGTGGTCCACTTTGGGGCTTAAAATCTCCTAGTTTCAAATTTCTAAAAATGGCGGGAGAGAGTTTTTTCCTCTTTTTTTTTTTTTTTTTTTGCTTTTAGTGAAGGTGCTCGGTCAAAGGCCGTTTGCCCGAGTAGCCATGTCCAGTGCACGTCTTGCACTTTAGTGTATGGTGCACACATAGTTTGTGTGGGGACCACTATAATGCCTATGATGAATCTACTTCGTCCAGCTAGCTTGGGGGCCCCACTTTGGGGTCCTGGCCCAATTTGGGGCATAACTGAGGCCCGGGCGGGCTGCATTACACGTTTCGGGTCCTATTTGGCTAGTGTACGTTGATCCGATGGTTGGATTGGCCTGATGGTTGGTTTCAACGGTTAAATGGGGTTTTAGAATACACTGATTGTTTAGTTGGTCGTTTAATTAATCCTCAAGAGTCGTTAGTGGGTGCATTGCCCTACATGACATAATTAATTTATCTATAAGTTGTCTTAATTTGAAATATTTGTTGAGTTTTACCTCTCTGACTAGTGTAGGGTCTATTTCAGTTCCTAGACACCGCGATGAATGGCCTCAATGTTGCTTAGAAGTCCCATCCTGCACGTGTTAAGTTCAAGTTGGCTAGTTAATCGGTCTCGGTTTCCATAAATGTGGGTTTAAGAGGTAACACCCATGTACCAAAGGTACGGGGTGTTACAGTCTATCCCCCTAAAAAAAATTTCATCCTCGAAATTACCTATGGTGTGTTGTTGAACAAGTGAAGGTATTTTTCCATGACTTTTGCTTCTCGTTCCCAAGTCGCTTCTTCCTCACCATGATGCGACATGAGAACCTTGACCAGCGGTATAGTCTTTGTCCACAGGACTTGCTCCTTGTAGTCCAAGATGTGGATAGGTTCCTCAGTGTAAGAAGCGTCATCTGTAAGTTCAATCCGCTCCCAAATGACAACGTGCGACTCGTCCGGTGTGTACTTCTTTAACATGGATACGTGGAAGACGTTGTGGATACCTGTCAGTGCGGTAGGCAGCGCAAGGCGGTATGCTCACACGATCCAATATCTCGAATGGCCGATAAATCTGGCGTTAACTTTCCCTTCTGTCTGAACCTCATCAAACCCTTCATAGGCGAAACTTTTAGAAATACGTGGTCGCCAGTCGCAAACTCCAGGTTACGTCATCGATTGTCCGCATAGCTCTTCTACCTGCTCCGAGTAGTTTGCAAACGCTTTCGAATAACATCGATTGCCTGAGTGGTTACCTGGACGAGTTTAGGTCATAGCAAACTCCATTCTCCTACTTCTACCCAGCACTGCGGAGCTCGGCAGGGGTGACCATAAAGAGCATCATAAGGTGTCATGCCTATGCTAGACTGAAAACTGCTATTGTAAGAGAACTCTGTGAGGGCCAAATGGTCGTCCCAATTCCCTTTGAAGTCAAGGACACATGCCCTCAGCATGTCTTCCAGAACCTGATTTACTCTCTCTGTCTGCCCATCTGTCTAGGGGTGAAAAGTTGTACTATACTTGAGTTCCGTGCCGAGTTCCTCTTGCAACCTCCTCCAAAAAGTGGATGTGAATCGGGAGTCAAGATCTGATATG
This sequence comes from Magnolia officinalis, assembly GCA_021015155.1. Classification (NCBI taxonomy): domain Eukaryota; kingdom Viridiplantae; phylum Streptophyta; class Magnoliopsida; order Magnoliales; family Magnoliaceae; genus Magnolia; species Magnolia officinalis. Next base: position 84,004 of record JAJHSJ010000223.1, on the reverse strand, counting down.
ATCTCCCGAGGAACCCCATAGGACCGAATGACTTCGCGGACGTAGAGTCTTGCCAGGTTGTTTGTCGAATTTGTCGTCCAAATAGGACGGAATCAAGCAGACTTTGTCAGCCTATCCATGATGACCCATATTAAGTCATGTTTCCTTTGAGTCCTAGGAAGTCCAACAATGAAGTCCATAGAGATACTGTCCCACTTCCATTCTGCCACTGGTTGTGGCTGCAGAAGGCCTGTAGGCCAGCGATGCTCAACCTTTATCTTCTGGCACACCATATATCTTGTCACAAAGCTTACGATGTCCCTCTTCATGTTGCCCCACCAATATTGTCTCTTCACATCATTGTACATCTTTGTACTCCCCGGGTGTATGGCTATTCTGGAGTGATGTGCCTCTGTCATCACTTCTTTTCTCAAATCTGCATTGTCAAGTACGCATACCTGCCCCTGGTACATCATCAATTCTCCAACCGGGTATATCCTCGCTCCTACACCTCTCCTTCATCTTAACCAGTCATTCGTCCTGATCTTGGACTGAAATTATATGGCGTATTAGGGTCGGCTCAATGGTTAGAAGAGCTATATAAGCATCTGGCTCATCGAGTGTGAGCTGGATGTCGAAGTCTTGGACAAATTCCATCATCTCCCATTCCTTAATGATCAGATTGGTTATCAGTGCATGCTTCTTCTTCCGACTTAGAGCATCGGCCACAGAGTTTGCTTTACCAGGATGGTAAGATATATCAAAGCGAAAGTCCTTAAGCGTCTCCATCCACCGACGCTGACGCATATTTGAATCCTTCTGCATGAATATATATTTCAAACTCTTGTGGTCGCAGAACAACTAGAAGTTCTTCCCGTAGAGGTAATGCCTCCATATTTTTAGAGCAAAGACTATGACTACCAACTCTAGGTCATAAGTCGAGTAATTCTTCTCATGCTTCTTCAACTGACGAGAAGCGTAAGCGATCACCCTGTCGTTCTGCATTAGAATGCAGCCTAAACCCATCTTCGAGGCGTCGCTATTTACTACAAACATTTCTCCTTCTTGTGGAAGAGTGAGTACTGGTGCAGAAGTCAGTCTCATCTTTAGCTCTTGGAAAGATGCTTCTGTGTTCTCATCCCACGTAAATCGGTTGTTTTTCTTTATCAGTTGGGTGAGCGGCCCCGCGACCCGGGAGAACTCCTTAATGAAGCGCCTGTAGTATCCTGCCATGCCTAGAAAGCTCCGGACCTCGGTAACTATAGTGGGTTGTTCCCACTTAGATACTGCTTCTACCTTAGTGGGATCAACTGCTATACCTTCTGCCTTCACCATGTGCCTTAAAAACTTCACTTTTTCCTCCCAAAACTCGCATTGGACAGCTTGGCATACAACTGATTTTCTTTCAGGGTACTCAGGACCATGCGCAAGTGTCGCTCATGCTCCTCCCGGCTTTTGGAATAAACCAAGATATCGTTGATGAACACGATCACGAACCGGTCCAGGTACAGCATGAAGACCAGATTCATAAAGTCCATGAATATTGTTGGAGCATTTGTAAGTCCAAAGGACATTACTAAGAACTCGTAGTGCCCATTGCGAGTTCTGAATGTCGTCTTAGGGATATCCTCATCCCTGATTCTCAATTGGTGATACCTTGAAAGCAGATAAATCTTGGAGAACTATCTGACACCCTTGAGCTAGTATAACAAGTCGTCGATATGTGGCATGGGATATCTATTTTTTATCGTGACATCGTTGAGACGTCGGTAATCAATGTAGAGGTGCATCGACCCATCCTTCTTCTTTACAAAAAGGACCGGTGCTCCCCAGGGAGAGACGTTGGGGCGGATGAAGCCTTGGGTTAGTAGCTCGTCAATTTGGCTCCTCAACTCCTCCATCTCACAAGGAGGCATGTGAAACGAGGGTAGTGAAATGGGGGTGGTTCCTGGTTTAAGATCTATGCAGAAATCCACTGCTCGCCTTGGGGCCAGCCCCGGTATTTCTTGTAACACCTCTGGAAATTCCTACACGACTGGTATTCGACTGATGGAGACTTCTTCTGTCTCGGCTTCGGCTAGAGCTTGCAGGCTTCCAAACTCTTTATGCTTGCCCTTCCCCTTCAAAGTGAAGGAGGTCTGTCCGTGGATGGTTATAGTAACCGTCTTGCCACGGCACTCCATGACTGCGTGCACAAATATAAGCCAGTCCATCCCAAGGATGACGTCAAACTGTCTGACGGGCATGACGACTAGGTCCACATTCACCTTGTGATTTGCGAAGGCGATGGGACACGCTTTGCATATTTTGTCCGTTTCTACAAATTTACACATGGGGGATGCTACAACTAGGGGACATGCATTCGAGTTGTGTTTAGTCCTATTCTAGATGCAATAACAGAATCAATGAAAGGCAGAGTTACACTACAATCAAATAAGGTAAGTACGGGGGTATCGTGAATGTGAGCTGTATCGTGAATGGTCTGAAAAGGATCCTGCTCTGCTTATGTGGCAGTGACTGCATATACCCATGTTGGGGCGCCCTCTGCTAGGCTGGGGGTCCTAGTTTAGGCTGTTGGGGCCTAGGCGCCGTCCTGGCTGTCACTTGGTTCTGCTAGGGGCAGTTTCTCGGGAGTGGAATACCTTAATTGCTCATCCTTCGGAAACAATTTCAGGCAATGTGGTTTGCCTTACCACAATACTCACAGCTCCCACCGGAAGGCAAGGGAGGAGCTCGTGCTGGTAGCGGCTTGGACCTCTCTGCTAGAGTAGACGGAGTGGGTGGCGCCTGCCTTGTTCTGATTTGGGCGTCTTAGGCTGGAAGGTGGGAGCGAACGGTGCGCTCGAAGTCCTTCTCTACTCTCATTGCTTTGTCTACTAGTTCCGGGAAGTCCCTGAGGGCCTTGGGTATGTACCGGGCTTAAGCCCTTCATTAAACTTTTGCAACCTGTATTCCTTGTCCTTGAGGGCCTTGGGTATGTACCGGAACAACTCGTTGAACCTTGCCTCGTACTGGGCAACTGTCAGGTTCCCTTGCTCTAGTTTAAGGAATTGCGCGATCTTTTCGTTTCGACATGATCGCGGGAATTATTTCTCCAGAAACTTTGTTTTAAAGTCGGCCCACATCCAGGCGTACGTGACGGGGACACCTCGTTGCATACTTTGCCACCAATTATCAGCCTCTCCCTCTAGTAAGTAGGTAGCCAAGGTTACCATCTGTGTATCCGAGCACTGTAGTGGTCGCATCAATTTGGTGATCCTTGCCAGCCAGTATTCTGCCTACACTGGATCTGGCGTCCCTTCTAACGTTGGAGGCTGAAGCGTCTGGAATTGTTCAAAAATGTCCGCAGTCCTACCATCTCTCTCTCTCTCTCTCTCTCTCTCTCTCTCTCTCTCTCTCTCTCTCTCTCTCTCGATGTCTCCCCGTGGTCCCTACTTCGCAAGGATTCTATCATCAGCGTATGCATGTCCTGTTGTTGTAGCATGAACATATCTTGTTACCGCTGCATGGTTGCAGCCATTTGGTCAACGGCTGCAAAAGCTGCAGCCCCGGTTTGTCCCCCTGCAGACGCCTCAGCAGTAGGCGTTCTTTGTTCGAAATATCAGGACGACAGACCTGATGTGAGGATCTAGGGGGAAGGAGAATCCCCCACTGCTTCTGATCCGTTGTCGATGTTTGCTACTCTAGGTGGGAGGCCCGGTGTATACTCGGGGCTGCGCTCCCTTTGACGCTCGGTTGAAGGGATGGGATGAATATCAATCATATTAATTCGCTGTGACCGTAACACAGGCGACATGGCTCCTTGAAGGATCAAAGTTTTATGGATCAGGTATTAGGAAAATGCTTTTAGTCAATAATGGAGTAATACTAGAGTTAGAGGTCCTGTCGTCGTGCCTACCGTGTGGTGTTCAAGTTCAGTCCCTAAATCTAAGTGACATTCTTGGTTGAAATTCCAAGGGGGCTAAGGTTCCCGTTCCTAAGCCCAAGCAACTAACTTGACGTTTCCTAAGGCTCCTACGAGTTCAATCTATGGTCGAATTTCCTTCTAGTTAGTATAGGTGCAGTTTGTTTATCCTGCCGCTACCTGAGGGACCCTAAGTATTTTGGTTTCTAAGTTTGTTCATCCTAGCTTCTTCCTAAGGGGAAACTCCTAAGTTTCTCTTAAGTCATTTACTCAAGGATATTGTATATGGATCTCACAGCCAGGTTATCTTAGACTCCACTTTGATACCAACTTGTAACGCCCCGGTTTTCGAGACCCGAGTATGCAACTTGTTTCCTGAAAACCCGGTGTTAACTGGTGATCCATAGATAATTCAATCAAATCAAAGTGCGATTAATAGAAGCAAAGCGTAGTATAGATGCATCCCAAACCAAAGAAATATCCTGGGCCACTCAGCTGGGGCCCATATACAAAATTTCAAAATATAATTGTTTAAAACAAACTATCACAACTATTTCTACTGATTCAAGCCATAGTACGCAACCGCTTCCTGATGCGACTCCTCATCATAAAATTTCTCTTCGACAGTGGCTGACTCCGGGTCCGCCATACATCCATCGGTACCTGTATCTGCATCCTCTGTACGGTTGAACATTGATGAATGAGTAGCCAGCTCAGTGTGATCTCCCCTCAAGATTACACAATGCCGCCCTAGACAAGAAATAACATAAAAAGGTCTAGACAACCAAAACATAGTAAATGCAGTCATGTAATATGCATGGATGCGTGAATGCAATCATCGCCCCGGGGATGCTCATCCGTGCGGACATTGGGCTCGTCACCCATGCAATCATCAACCAGCCGGACAAAATACGTACATCACGTACGATAGTGATAAACGCTGGTCTGTGCCATGTATGCATGATTAGCCAACTATTATTAGTCCAGTTACAATCAGCCAATTTAAATAAGCTCAAGGTCACTAGGGGGCTCGTTACGAGCGTAGGCCGATGGTTTGGGCATAGGTCTCATACTACCATCCCCAGCTCATGAGACTACCGCCTTAGGGTGTGTTAGAACCCATCAATACGTGGTCAATCAATTCTCAATATAAGGGAACTACCACCGTATGCTGACTACGGATGAAGTATAGAAATCATTAAATGCGGGGACTAAAGTAAGACGGTATGTATAGTTCAATACAAGTAAACAGCGGTGAGTATAAACGTTGCATGGTTCACTCCATAGTCAGGTAAGTGGAATTACTCCATAGATGGTAAGCCCCATAAATCAATCGCCACTAGCCCACTAATTACAACCTCTATGTTGAGGGTCTATTTTCATCACATCCGTTCCGTTACACCCTAAGATCGGACTCTCTTTAAATAAAAGTTTTCATAGAGTGGTTTCAATCATTATGTGACTTGCAACCAATATAATCATACGAGACGGGAAGATATAAGCATGATTCAATATTTAAAGTAAAACTCATGTGTGTATAAAGTTCAAGGATCATATGTCCATTGCTTATCAATTCTAAATATATAGTTCTAGCAAAAGTAATCAAATGCTTTAATGAATATAAGGAATGCTTTTATTTCTAAAATGTGTGATAAAGTAAACTAGTCAAAGGATCGGACCTATAACCCATGATCAAGAAGATTGAAGATTTAATCACTTCTAAGATATCCATATAATAATTAAACAATAGCTAAGGTTATAAGGCATGTATTCAAGCAAGCAAGTTGAATGATCATCCACTCCTAGGATATCACTTGCAACTGCTATAAAGGACTATCCCTAATCCAGTTTAGAGATAGAAAGCTCAAAGGGAGGAAAATCATCATCTGGTGGTTCGTAGCTCTTCCCTTGAATTGGATTCCTACGGTCATCTAATGGTCCAACACGGTATGTTTGGCCACCTGGGGTTATTTTCAATCCAAGATCTTGTGTTAATTAGTGTTCACAAGGCTCTAACTAACTACTAGGTGGATGTTTGAAAGGCTTGCGAATTGGGTCTATTTCAAGACAACCAGTCCCACCAACTTTGGCCCATTTGGCGAGGCCCACCAAGCCTTGAAAGGAGGCCAGTTGGAACATGGCCCACGCGATCCTTACGTGAGGACCACTTGACCTATGCGTGTGGCCCACCTGTATATGGTGTGGCCCACCGATTTACATGATGCGACCCCCCTGGTATATGGTGCAGCCTACTTGTATATGGTGCAGCCCACCTAGTATGTGATGCGGCCCACCTACACAGGTCCATTTTCGGGGCCGATTTTAGCTGGGATTCCAGCCCACCAGAGGTCCATTTCTAGGCCGTTTCCCAGCCCAAAGTGTTGTCCAATGCACGGCCTGTATGTCCGTTTGAATCAGGGCCTGTTTGAGGCCTGATTCCAGCAAAATTCAAAGCCCATTACAGGCCGCTTTTAGCTTATTTTAGAGCCCATCAGAGACTCACTTTCTGCCCTACCTCAGGCCCACACTATGGCCCCAAATGGTCTGATTCCAGGCCATTTTGACATCATTCAAGGCACGATTTTGGCCAGTCTTTTTGGCTTGGATTAAGGCCTATTTAAAAACCTGATTTCAGCTGCTTCCAACCTGATTTTCAGCCATTTCTTAAGTTGCCCCTTCAGCTATTTTCCAACTGAAAATCAGCCGTTTCATATTGTAGTTGCAGCCTATTTTCAATTGAAAAATCAGCTGCTATCTGGTTACATTTTCGGCCGTTTTCGAGCTGAAAATCTGCTGCCATGAGGTTGTATTTTCAACTGTTTTTAAGCAGAAAAATCTGCTACTATTAGGTTGCATTTTCAGCCGTCTTTAAGTTGGAAAATCTGCTACTATGAAGTTGTATTTTCAGTTGTTTTTAAGCTGAAAAATCAGTTGCTATTAGGTTGCATTTTCAGCTATCTTTAAGCTGGAAAATCTGCTGCTATGAGGTTGTATTTTCAGCTGTTTTTAAGTTGAAAAATCAGCTGCTATTAGGCTGTTTTTCAGCTATTTAAAGGTCAAAGTTTCAGTTGTTATCAGGCTAATTTTTCAGTTATTTATAAGTCAGATTTTTAGCTACTATCAGGCTGATTTTCAGCCATTTATAAGTCAGACTATCAAGCTAATTTTTCAGTCATTTATAAGTCAGATTTCCAGCTACTATCAGGCTGATTTTTTAGCCATTTATAAGTCAGATTTTCAGCTACTACCAGGTTGATTTATCAGCCATTTATAAGTCAGATTTCCAGTCATTATCAGGCCTGGTTTCCAGCCCGCTTTCAGCGTAACATCAGGCCTAATTTTCAGCCTATTTTAGCATGAACTCATGTCTGGTTTCTGGCCCGTTTTTAGTGTGATATCAGGCCTGTTTGAGGGCTGATTTCAAGGACATTTTCAGCTCTGTTGGACGTCTAGCTGAGACTCATTTTTGGCACCAAACATGGCCCAAATGGAGGCTCAAACCATGGCCGAACTTTCCATAGATTTGCATGAAAGAAAATGGAGGGAGGGAGATCATTACCTGGCTGTCTTGCAGCTCCTCTCTCTCACTCTTCTCTCTATCAGATGTGTTGTAGGTCAGCACTGATCTGACTCGGTCCGATTCGTGCGAGCCGAGTTGGTACAGTGCAGCACCGAGTCACCTTACTCACTCACTTTCCTCACCCTCTCTTTCACTTCTTTTCTTCTCTCTTTCCCCCCTCTCTTCCTGGTGTGAAATCTGAAGGCAATAGTGCCTCATTTATAGGTAGGGAGAGAGGTAGCCACCGACTTAGATTGCTCTATGTGGCCCCAGTGAACGGCTGCTGATGTGCCAACCTTCCCCCATCCAGAAAAGGGAAGTCCCTGTTTTTCTCCTCACTAGCTTGCCCGACCATTTTTTGCTGTGAGGAGACTTCTCCTTAGCTGTCTAGTGGGTGGCTGTAACCCCATGGATAAAGGGATGTTAGCTTGCATATCAAGTTACCTGATGGTTTCTCATCTTGTATCCTAGCCATACATGATGAAATGGATGGTTCAGACCCAACTCCTTCAGTCTTATGCACGAATCTAAATCCCTATACCGCTTTGGTTGGGGGGACCCCATGAGCAAAATGGACGATTTGGATCGTTCGAAAAGTGGTCAGGGTGGTCCACTTTGGGGCTTGAAATCTCCTAGTTTCAATTTTCCAAAAACGGGGAGAGAGTTTTTACTTTTTTTTTTTTTGCTTTTAGTGAGGGTGCTCGGTCAACCGTTTGACTGAGTAGCCATGTCCAATGCTTGTCTTAAACTTTCGTGTATGGTGTACATACAGTTTGTGTGGGGACCACTATAATGCCTATGATGAATCTACTCCGTCCAGCTAGATTGGGGGCCCCACTTCGCGGTCCTGGCCCAATTTGGGGCGTAACTGAGGCCCGGGCGGGCCACATTACACGTTTCGGGTCCTATTTGGCTAGTGTACGTTGATCCGATGGTTGGATTGGCCTGATGGTTGGTTTTAACAGTTAAATGGGGTTTTAGAATACACTGATTGTTTGGTTGGTCGTTTAATTAATCCTCAAGAGTTGTTGGTGGGTGCATTGCCCCACATGACATAATTAATTTATCTATAAGTTGTCTTAACTTGAAATATTTGTTGAGTTTTACCTCTCTGACTGGTGTAGGGTCCATTTCAATTCCTAGACACCGAGATGGATGACCTCAATGTTGCTTGGAAGTCCCATCCTACACGTGTTAAGTTCAAGTCGGCTAGTTAATCGGTCTCGATTTCCATAAATGTGGGTTTAAGCGGTAACACCCATGTACCAAAGGTACGGGGTGTTACACCTGACCAATCCAAGACCGTGCTCTGTGGGGAATTTCATCACAAGATGGTACGTCGACATAACGGCCCATAGAGCGTTGAGCAAACGTCGTCCAAAAATAACATTGTAGACGAATGGACAATCTACCACTAGGAAATCAATCTTGATCGTTATCTGGTTATGTTCATCCTTAGCTGTAACTGGGAGCTGGATCGATCCTTCTAGTGTGACCTTGTGTCTTGTGAACCTGAGCATAGGAGTCTTGACGGTTCGAAGTCGAGGTCGTCCTACTCCCATCTTGTCGAACGCTTCGGTGAAGAGGATATTAGCAGAGCTCCCGATATCCACCAAAATTCGAAACACTTTTTGGTTAGCTATAGTCATAGTGACCACATGGGCATCATCGTGAGGATGATAGACTCCTTGGGCGTCCTCTTCAGTGAAGGTTAGATCGCAAGATGTTACCTTCTGCTCTTTCGGGGGTCTACTGGTGACAAGGACCTGATGCTTTGAGTTGGAGTGGCTGATATTTTTGGTGTGGGCTCTTCGATCTCAGTTTGAGTCACCTCCTCTGGGTGTCCCACCAAAGATGGTGGGGATTTCTCCGGTCGTCTTGTCATTGATGGGTTGCTCGTTCTTCTCTCATATTGACATATTCTCGGAGGTGCCCCTTGTGGATGAGTGCCTCGATCTCTTCCTTAAGGTCAAAACAGTCGTTGGTTGAGTTTCTGTGGTCTCGGTGGAAATGACAATATTTTCATTTGTCTCACCTATCACCGTCGTATTTCATCTTGCACGGCCACTTGAGGATCCGTTTATCTCGGACCTCCATGAGGACTTGCTCGGGAGTCTTGTTGAGAGGAGTATACGAGCTAAATCTACTATCAGGCCGCCTGCTCCGGTGCTGACTCCTTTGCGGCACGTCCTCTTTCCTCCTCTTGTTTTCATTGGCCGAGTTGAGTTCCTCCTCAGGCTATTTGTCCTTGACCACGCTCCCCTTGTGTCGAGCCTCTCTCCGCAGGCTAGCGACTTCCTCCGCATTGGAGTATTTTTGGGGTATGTTGAGGAGGTCGGCCATCGTCGTGGGAGGGCTCCTGTCGAGCGAAAAGAGAAATTTCCCTTCTCTGTTCTCCCATCATGGCGGTCCGTGCAATATCTTCCGAATGCGCCTGCACTTGCATTGTTTCCAAGTTGAATTGTTTGATATAGTCTTTGAGTAGCTTGCCTTCTTTTTGGATCATGTGGAGGAGATGGGAAGCCGGTTTGAGACTTTCTTTTCCCTCGATGAAGTTGGTGATGGAGGCTTTGCTGAGTTGCGTGAAAAAACTAATTGATTGCGGCTTTAGTTGTCGGAACCACTTCCGAGCTGCTCTTGTCAGGGTTAGTGAAGATGTGCGACACATGACCACAATCGACACATCGTGTAATTCCATCCAAGCCCTGAAGGATTCCAAATGCTCGGTCGGATCGGTCGTTCTGCAATATTGGGCGATATGTGGCATACAGAATCTTGGTGGCAATTGCGCATGCATAATATCGGCGATAAATGGAGACTCGATCTCTTCCAGTATTGCCTCTACTGAGGTCGGAGTGTTTGCACGATAGGCCTGCTGTATGTCGCCAATCTGGCCCCATAGGCCGTTCAGCTCGGCTTCCTAGGGGTCGCCGCTTTCGGCCATAGCCTTAGCGGCTACCTTGGGAGCTTTTTCGAGCTTCTTCCTATCCAACCCATGACGAAGGTTGGAAGCTGCCAGTGTTGTGGTGCTAGAGATGTGAGAAGGTGCCAGTCTTGATGTTCCGAGTTGCCAGCTTCTGCGAGAGGCAACATGTGCGTCAGAAGGCTTAGGGGGCTCCTGGATCGTTGGTCCCACTGCCTGCTCGACCCCTTGCACAGGTTGGGGTTGTAGTTGTTCCAACAACTGCTTCATGGAATTCATTTTATTGTTCAACGCTTTAACTTGTTGTTCGAGGGAGACCAACCGTCCTCCTCGATTACAGGATCGCTGACCAACCTTGCAGGTGCGGAATCAGCCTGCAACTGGAAAGTGGAGTCCTGGTGGCTAGCAGATTGATTTGGCGGTGTAAGGTCAGGCACAACGGAAGAGGCCTATGCCTTCTTATTCTCTTTCGCCATTGTTGAACTTATGGTGAGAGGAGAGCGGCTTTCAATGCCGGTTCCCACAGACAACGCCAAACTATTGATGCAGAAATCTGGTCAGCCCTTTCTGGATCTGTTACCTGCACAAGGAACGGACAAGGAAGACCCTAACTAGAGCAAATGACCCTCCAATGCCTAAGTCAGGGACATGATCTGGGTCTAGTCGAATATCGATGGTTTAGGGCTAAAGGTAGTGCGTACTTTTCACCATTAGAGGCCTCACTATTTATAGTTTAGGAGAGGCGGTAGTATGGAACTGATTTCCCTTTTTGGTGGGCGATATTGTAGGCAAAATTAGATCTCGAATCAGTAAGAGGATACTCCGAGATCCTCGATGAAGATCCCAAGATTCTAACCATCTCGAAGATATCCTTCGAGATCTTAGGAGAAGGGCTCGGACGGATTCCTCTTAAATGAGAATAGAAGGCCGAAGTAGTCTTGGCTGACTTGAGCATCCCTACTCGGATAATGCCGAGCTGGGTCGTGCTGACCTGAGTTATACTAACCTAGTGCTGACCTGGGTTATACCGAGCTACCTTCCTAGTCAATTAGGAGATCATGGGCTCCTGACGAACTCTAGAGATCTTCGAATCGACGGAGGTATTGCTCTTGTGGGCATGTTGCTTTGTTACGGATTGAGAATAGGGAGCAGGCCCTTGCAGGATCCGAGCTTCATGTCTGTCTTTCGCAATGCCGACCTTACAAAATTTAGACCTGACCTTTCATTATACGTGGGTCCATTTTCCCCGTAACAGTATGCCTACCATCCAAACCTTCTTACACCTTAAAGATCCGGACTCTCCACGGTGGGAATCACCTTATGACCAGTTGGATGACATGTAATATCCCAGTGAGCGAGAAAGGTCAGTGAGGTGCATGTTTTTTTTTTTTTTTTTTTTTCAGGCGCACTCACACCCAAGCACCCACAACACAGTGAAATTTCACCACAATGGCTACTCAACTCATGACCTTGTGGAGAGAGTGATGTCACCTACATTGCGGTGGGCCTGATAGAGCTATAGGTTTGGACGTGCATTCCCTGCTGATGCTCTGTGGACCCCACCATAGTATATGGATTTTATCTATGCCTTCTCTCTATTTCTCCTAATCATTTTAGGGCATGAGCCAAAAAAATGAGGTAGATCTAAATCTCAAGTAGACCCACCACAAGAAAACAGTGCTGATTGAAAAATAAATGGACGGCGTGGATAAAATTTTTACATTATGGTGGGACCTACATAGCACCGTCCAGCAGCCAGTAGGTAATCCGCCTCCTTTAGGTCTGGCGTCCGCATGCGAGGCTCCATTGAAGACTCGAGTGTCCACGTCGCGGGACTCTGCAAAATTCCCACCGCTAAGAAGCTAAAACCCTTCTTCTACGTTCGACTCAGGAAATCAGGATCGGGATTCCTTAATCAGACATGAGCGGGTGGAGGAAGAGACAGAAACCCTATCTCTCTCAGCAGAACCCCCTCCCAAAGCGCATAAGGCGTGATGAGATTGCTGCCCCGGAAGAGCGAGAGAGAGAGGGAAAGGAGAAGCCCTCCAAGCAATCCTCTGTCGTGATTGTCAGCGGCCTCGCCCCTGGCTGCAGCGTCCTCGAGCTCAAATCTCGCTTCGAGATGTTCGGCGCAGTCTCTCGTCTCCGCATCGACAACAGCCTCGGCTTCGCCTACGTTACCTTCCGCTCCAAGGACTCCGCTCAAGACGCCATCTCCGCTGCCCTTGATCCTTCCTCCGGTATCATCATTCAATCAGAGAAGGTACTTACTCTTTTATCCATTTACTTCATTAGCTTCCTTCCGTTTCACTGACATACATATCACCGCCACCAACGGAAGCTTTAGGGGTCGTTTGGATAGTGGTAAATGGTTGAAGTTATAAATGATTTACTAGTAAATGATTTACAACTTAATGTTTACAGTATTTGGATAGCCTGTAAATGGTTTATATTCTGTAATTATGTATTCACACCTTAGATAATTTAGAGAAATGATTCATTAAAAAACATTCAACTGGCAGATAAGAGTGGATTTTAAAGTGGATCATTAGGTTCAGCCCATCTCACTAAAGCTTAGGGTTGATCCTCACATAAAATCAAGCATTAGGTGAGCCATTGAAGTGGGGCCCACGAATTCTTGCTGGTAAATCATTTGCTACCAAATGAAATCCCAACTTTCTGCCAGCAAATGAAATGGGGGAAAAGGTGGTAAATCTTTTTACAACCAGTAAATGATTTACTAGCATTTTAGGGCATCCAAACGCAAGTTTTAAATGATCTACTAGTAAATTATTTACAACTTGCCTCATTTAGGGGTCGTTTGGATGCTTGTAAGTTTTTAAGTTGTAAGTGAAAGTCACTTACATGTTTCCTGCTTAGATGTAAGCTGTAAGTCACTTGCAAGTAAGTCGGTTTTTGTGTTTGGGTAAGCTGTGAGTCAGTTGCAGGTAAGTAGTTGTGTATCTACACCAAGTAGAGCCTGGACTAGAGAATGTTCTTGGCACAAAATATGCCATTCTGTTAAGCTCAACTTGGTGAATATTTGAGCCTGGAGTAGAAATGTAAGTCAGTTGTAGGTAAGTAGTTGCGTATCTACATCAAGTAGAGCTTGGAGTAGAGAATGTTCTTGGCACAAAATATGCCATTTTGTTAACCTCAACTAGACAAATATTTGAGCTGATTCTTAAGGCGAAACCAGTAATCAAGTGGGCCATAAAAGTGGGGCTCACAAATTCAAAATACATGTAATGTGGAGCAATAACTTAATATAAGCAACAAGGAAACTAAAAATATTAATAATAAATAAAAAAATAAAGTACATCAATAACATCCTCTTTAACCATACATGAAATATGAAAGTTGGGAAATTGGTGATTTGGTCACTAGGCAATCTACTTCCATGAAAGAGGTGCGTAAGATGACGTAGTCTTTTAGGTGTACTGGCATACACGTTTGAGGCGTGAGCAGTTAATCCATCCATTGTGACCCATCGTATTTGTTCTTTGGCCCAAAATTGTAACCCATCGTATTTGTTCTTTGGCCCAAAATTAGGCCAATCTATTCATCCGCTTGGCCTAACATAAGAAAGGTTGGACACCGTGATGATGGCTCTCTAGAGGCATTGCCTGAAAATCTCGACATCTTTGGAACCCATCCATGTGTCCAAACACAACATCACTACGTCCATTAAAATCTCAGACATGGGCATCTTGGTCTTTACAAAAGCTTTACACACATCCAAATGGCACCTAATATGAACAGATTTTGAAAACCCACCTCATTTCTGCCCAAGGCCGAGTCAAGCTGAGAGTTTCTCACCTCTCTTCTAGCTTTCTCTCTTTGCATCAGCAAGAGCTTTTCGAGGTTAGGGTTCTTTCTCCTTCCAATTTCATTCTCCTTTTTTGTGTGTCCAATCTTTTATTTCACTCTTGAATCCTTGATTTTTACTCTTTATTGCTTTTTCCACATCGATCGGCTTCAAAAACTGGGGTCTTGACACTGTATTGTATTTTATTCTTGTTCTTCATGAATGGAGCTTACATGGATCTTTTTTCTTTGATCTAAGTGGTTTTATTATTTTCTATTCGATGCGACAGACTCTAGTGTTGTATTGTAATTTTGCTGGAGCCACTTCAGGTGCGTTTCCCCCCTCTTCACCTCTTTTTGAACAATCAGAATGTTGGTCTATACAGGGAAGTGACTTCTCACCCCCAGCTCCATGAAGTTTCTAGGCTGTTTTGCTTGCTGGTGACTTACAAGTTGTGACTTACGTGTGAATTTCCTCTCCCAAACACCACTAGTTAGTGAATTACCTGTAAATCACTTTCAACTACAAAACTTGGAGGCATCGAAATGACCACTTACTCTGTTTCACTGTCCCACATCAAAACCATCTTTTCCATTCCATCCTTTTTTTTTTTTTTTTTTTAAAGTTACCTGTGGGAGGAATAGGGAAGATGAATTTCTATTCAGACTCTTGATTCTGTCTTAACAGTGGTGAATGTGCTCTTTCATTGCCACATCATCATCTCATCATAATTATAGCCTTGTCTCAACCATTTAGGGTCAGCTTTATGAATTGAAAACACCTGCTTGTACAGATATGGTGGGCGTTACTTTTGATGACATGGATGAACAACTTCATGTGGATGAGATGCCCACCATCCATCAGGTTACCCACCCTGATTTTGGACCGGGCTAAAAAAATCAGATTGATTCAACACTCAGGTGGGCTATGCCATGGGGTAGAGTTGAGATGGGAAGTCTCACCATTAAAGTCATTGAAATTGCATGTGGGGTCCATCCTTGTGTGTATATTACATCTAATGTACCGCACCAGGATGTATGGATTCCCTGAAGATTAGGACATTCCAAGACTCATGTGGGCCACACCACGTAGATTTAGAGTTTTAGATTTGACCTGATGCATGTTTGCTCGCACAAGTCAGGCCCTCCACATGCCAACGCAAGTCAGGCTAGCGAAGTCCTTAATGAGTCCTGTTTCTTCAATTATTATCGTCTAAGATCCGATCCTCGATAGGTAAGTGTTTCATCATATCCCTACTGGCAATTTTGATCGAAGTCCTCTTAGATCCATGGTGAAAATGTAACGGTTCATCTGATGGATGGGAGTGGCTTGATGCATGTTTGCCCGCACAAGTCAAGCCCTCACAACATGCAGATGTAAGTCAGGCTAACACAGTCCAAATACTGTTTCTTCAATTATTCTTGTCCAAGGTACAATCCTTGATAGGTGAGTGTCTCATCATATCCCTTCTTGCAACCTTGACTGAAGTCCTTTCATGCTTTCCTCTCATAAACTCTTTAGGCCTTAGATCTCTACCTTAAAAATGTTCCTCTCCTCACACGAGTTTTTCTCCATCTTTGTTGCAAATAACTAAACCATCTCGATATGCTTTCCATCGTTTCATATCTTATTGGGGACTACTCACATGTGCTGCTTCAAATGACCCGTTTATAATTCTTTCCTCCCAATCTTCCGACACATCAATCTCAATATGCTTATCTTTGCAACGTTCATTCTTTGCTCATGTTACCTCTCAATTGCCCTAACTGGTCTAATAACAATCTTATAAAAGTTTCCATAAGTTTCAACAACATATGGTCAAGGTATTCCGTATTCGGTATTATGATACGACTGTAAATGCCGATACGTATAGGTAACAACTGTAACCGTCATGCGATAAGAGAAGGGGGGGGGGGGGGGGGGGGGGGGGGGTTGAAAAGGTTTGCAGTTTGCTGGTCCTATATATTTACACACAATTTCGACCACTTTTAGGATTTAAAATTGTAGGTTGTAGCAATTTGGGTGATATAAACTTCAAGAGCCATTTTTCAAAAAATAAAAAGTGTTATTTATGCCTTTTTTTTTTTTTTTTGCCGAATTCTAGTTCTAATGCTCTATTGTGATGTGTAAATATTAGAGACACATACGTATGTTTATAAATTCACTAGACAACCTAATACAACACTCTCACCAAAGAGCGGACCGTTACATTACCATAAACATGTTAAAAAAACGAATACATATTTGGAATATTTACATTATTCTGGATTTTTTAAATATTTTTTCAGCACTTTTCAAACAAATATTTTTTACCAACCGTTACAGGGGTCGTAACGGTCATTTCATCACCGTATTGGCCGTTGCGACTGATACCCATATCGATAACGATGGTGACCATTATGACCACCGTTACCGATACGGAATACCTTGCATATGGTAGTGATGCAGGACAATTAATCACTTGTTCTAAAAGCTCGAACTAATAGAGCATGACGAATATCTCGTAGCCCAGGCCCCACATCCATGGGTTGGGTCCTTGGCCAAACCCTCCTCGTGGGCCTCACACGAGCTACCCGTCTCACACGGGCCGCCCACCCCGAGTGTGCCCCGCATCCCACAAGCCACCCCACTCGAGCCTGGTGTGAAAATGCCCCTGCATTAGGTAGACACACAATACTCAAAAGGTGCATCTCTGCTTTGTCCACACAACTCTTTCATTTAATGTTTGTTGGAGTGCTGGAGTTGCTGTTCATTCTATTTTTCGACTTCATCTTCTTTGTCTTTTGAAAGATAACAATAACAAGAGGCCCCTTTGAAGATGAATCAAAGGCAAAGGGCAAAATTACAACCAATAGCGGAAAAAAGATTACAAACATCAATGGTCTTAGAACTGGATGCCTGCTCCATGACATCAATCTTGATCTTTCTTACCAAATCTAGCATTGTCCCACTTGTATTATGAAAGCATCGATTGTTCCTTTGCTCCATATAGCCCATAAAGCTTCCATTAATGCAAGCTGCCAAACCATGCCTCTCCTACCTCGTCTGCCATGCCAAGCTAAGAGGAGGTTTTCTAACTCATGATACTCAGTTTTCTTAAAATTTCTTGCATTGCGAGAATGTTAAGCTAATTATTCGACATCCAAAAACATGAATTTCGAGAGGGGATTAAGTAAAATTGCGATGATGTGTGCAAGTGGCCAAAGTAGGTGTTGTTCCTTCATAATGTTTGCAAATCGATAGTATCAGCCGATATCTTCGATATTGCCCTCAGTGATACGAAACCCGTAGAAGCTGCGGGACTTTTGTTTATCAATGATATTATTGCGATGTATTGCATTATATCGCAATGCATTGATCATGGTATCGTTGATATACTAAAAAACAACACTTGGATTTTTTGGAAAAAGTTTTAAAAATAAAAAAGCGTACAAAAATCCCATTTTTTGTCAAAATTTCCACTTCTAATCCATTTCTTAGATTTATGAATAATATTAATTGATTTTTAATGTAGTTGCATCCAAGGTATTCTGTATACCGTTACGAACGGGGCATCATAATGGTTGTTACATCCCCAACGGCCGTTACGGTTTCTTTTTTATTTTATTTATTTATTGAAAAAACCCTTGAAAAACATGTATGCCACCGTAATATTGATAAAAAGTATGGGAAAACCTGTATATGTTTCATAATAGACCATTACGGGGCTTATTATGACCTTTATAGGGGATGTAATGTGCTGTTAACGGCAATACGGGTCATTTTTTTCCATGGCTGTTACGACCATATTACGACCCCGTAACATGTAACGGTTTGCCACGGTTACCTTACGTAATGGCCTTTATGGCACACCATGGTGGCATCACTTATGTTAGATATGCATGGTTTAGGACCTATACAAATGAAACTATTCTGTTGCACTTGTTTTTTATAATCTTTCGATTTCTAAGTGTGTAATGATGACTTTTGGTAAACATCCCTTAAGGCTGTTTATTTCTCTTTTTTCTCTCTTCCTTGTGTCTTATGCTTTTTGGCTATCTAATAAAAATTTCCTCAATCCTCAATTTTCGCTCTCTCTCTCTCTCTCTCTCTCTCTCGTATATTATATATATATATATATATTATATATAAACTTCATAGAAGCATATACTGGTTAACCTATGCATCAATAGTATGTGGTATGGACTGCATGGTTAGCTCACTATATTGAGGTTGCAAAGCGTTGTTTTTGTTGACATCTCTCTCTCTCTCTCTCTCTCTCTCTCTCTCCTCTCAATATCTAGGCCTCCTCAAGTAAGTTAGGCAACAAACTTTGTGGTTTTGGAAATGTACAAGGTCGTATATGTAGCATGGAAGAACATTTTTAAAGTCTACCTCATGCAAGATCTCTATATAACCCTTGTACATCTTATCTCAATAAGAAAACATATAAGAGGTGTTGAGTTTGGAATAGGGTGAAATACTAGACAAGGCCTTTGTGGTCTAGGGAGTTTGCAAGCCTAAATATGGTGGTTGTGATGCAGAGGACCAATGCATGAACTAAAGTAAAATGTTAGATCAAATAGACGAATTAAGATATTTAATTAAAAAAAACACAAAACATCGCTATATCATCACAAATATCATGAAAATCAAAAGAAAACCATGTATAATCCTAGCCTAAGCTACCAACATCGTAGGATCTAATGGATGTAGGGACATCCAATTAGCATAAGATATAGTCTATTTCAAATAAGAAAACCTAATATAACCTTGGGTGAAAATTAGGGTTTGGGTAATTTGGGAAAGTAGAAAAATTGAGAATTTTAGGTTTAGGGTTAGGGTTTTGATTGTGGATGAGTATGAGAAAGTTGAGTTTTGGAGAAGATGAAGATTTGGGATGGGGGAGAATTAAGAATCTGAAGAAAATACCTAATGAGGAAGAAAAAGAAGACGGTGTGGGGATACATGGAGACCTCGCACCTCTGTTGATGAAGATTAGCCTCGCACCAATCTTCCTTCAAATCGCATGTAAGTATCTTCAAATCGCATGAAGATGAGATAAGAAAGCAAGAGCTTTAAAAAAAAATAAAATCACGAAATTCAATAAGGGAGAGGTTACACCCCTCCTCTTTTGATAGATTCAAGAAGTTTCAAAAATTACAAAAATCCCCCTGTTTTTGTGAACTTTAACGAAAATAACCATAATATAAATAAAATCGACTAAAACACTCATAATGTGTCCAAATATAAAATAATAAAAAACTAAATTCTAAAATATGATGAAGTCTAAAACCGATGTGGACGATCAACGATCAATGATCCGATCATGTGATTCATGTGATCCAATGGCCCGATTGTCGCGTCCCTCTTATCCAACGGTCTGGATCACTCCATAAGCAGCTCATATGCATCTTCCCAGTGTGGGGGTCTTCCAGATGCTTGCACATGTACATGAGGGTCTTCAACATGATCACAGGTACTCGCCTAGCCACAGGGAAATCGGTGGCCGCCCCCGCCCGCTATCCTCTGATACGTATATAAGGGTGTACGTGATGTGATGTCCTCATCATATTGCCTTGAGTTAGGTAGATCAAAGTCCTCAACAAAGGCCTTCTAGGAAGTGGTAGAGAACGGTCGGTGAGTTCTACAACTTCAGGAAATTTTTGTTTTGCCTCATTCAATTCCTGCGGTAGAAGGCCCAATGTCTCAAAGACTGCACTACCACATAGAATTCCTTATCATAGGTAGAGTATTTTCGTTTTGCCTCATTCAGTTTCTCATTGAAATAGGCAACATGATGACCCTCTTGACTCAGGACTCCACCTATACCAACACCAGATGCATCACACGCAATTTCAAAGACTTTAGAAAAGTCGAGAAGGCGCATGACGACGGGAGCTTCGTCCATCTCGCTCTTCTTAATTTCTTTGAAAGCCTTAATTGCGGCTTTCGACCACATGAATTATCCCTTCTTCATACACTCTGTAATGGGAGCCATAATCGTGCTAAACTCCTAATGAACCGACGATAGAATGTGGCTAAGCCATGGAAGCTCTGCACTTCATGGATGTTCCTCGGTTCAGGCCAATCAACTATGGCCTTGACTTTCTCTGGGTCTACACGCATCCCTTCTGTTGACACTATAACCCTAAGAACAGAACCTGACTGGACATAAATGAACACTTCTTAAGGTTAGCGTATAATTTCTTTTCTCCGCCCTAAGGACGCTACAAAGACCAACTTCAAATGTTCAAGGTGATTCTCTAGTGGTGCTATAGATTCGGATATTGTCGAAGTACACCACTAAGAATTTTCCCATGAACGGTCTCAAGACTAGGTCATCACCCGCATGAAAGTGCTAGGTGCGTTGGTCAAGCCAAAAGGCACGACCAACCACTCATATAGCCCATCCTTCGTCTTGAAGGCTGTCTTCCATTCATCACCGAGGCGTATATGGATTTGGTGATACCCACTCTTGTGATCTATTTTGGAGAAAATGGTGGATTTAGCCATCATTCTAATATGTCATCAAGCCTAAGTATGGGAAACCTATATTTGACAGTGATTTTGTTGATGGCTCTACTGTCCACACATGCACCAAGTGCCGTCTTTCTTAGGTGTTAGTAAAGTGGGTACGGCACACGGGCTCATGCTCTCCTGGATGAAACCCTTTTGCAGGAGCTCATCTACCTGCTTCTTCAACTCTGCATGCTCTGCAGGGTTCATCCTATAGTAAGGAAGGTTTGGTAGAGTCGACCCAGGGACAAGATCAATCGCATGCTGGATGTCCCTCATGGGTGGCAACTCATCCGGCAAATCCTCAGGGAATACATCTCTGTATTCCTCTAAGACCGGGGCTACCTCGGGGGTACTCTACTAGTACTTTTGATGTAGCCTCTTTAGCCACTAAGGCATACACCGTCGAATCCTCCTCAATCTCTCTTTCAAATCTTTAGCTGTGATGATGTGAAGAGACTTGGGTGTGGATTTCCTCACTTCTTTAGGCTCACTAGCCTTCTCACCTTTCTTCTGTGCAGTGTGTTTTGTGGTGGCATATGATTAATTTTGATCATCTTGCCGTTATGCATGAAGATTGAAGGTACACGCATTAGAACGGCCGTAAATCGTGACGTCATTATCGAATAGGCACAGTCTGCGTAGGATGATGTGACCTACATCCATGGGCAACACATCACACCACAGGGACTCCTTGTAAGACCCGAACTCGATGGGTACAAGACATTGATGGGTGACAGGAAGGGAAGTTTTCTCTACCCACGAGACTTTTTATGGGCCAGGATGAGGGGTGGCCTCTAACTTTAGACGGCCTAAGGTGCTAGTGAAAATTACATTCTGGTAACTCCCAATTTTTTTCGCCACACTTGGCGATCGTGTAGAAGATGGTGTTGCAACTCCAGTCAACACTACTTCTAGTTTGGGCTAGCACACACCTGACAATTGCTAGTGTGGCATCATCACCCACCTCATCCTCATCACTTAATGATCTTACGGGCTGATATTCTTCGACTTCAGAGTTGCCTTGATCATACTCGCTATCTTGGGAATCGCCTATGACTAAGGCTTTTCCTTTGCTCTTAGTGGGACACTGAGTTGCAAAATGGCCAATATTCTCACATTCGTAGCATCGCACATTCTGTCCTCCACCTAGACTAGCACCAAGGACGCCTTTTCCCTTGTCATCCCTACGCCTAGGCGGAACATTCGCCTGCGCCCTGGGTTGATTACCAATGTTGGTACCAGTCCTAACATTAGAGTCTCGGGAATCGAACCGTCTTGTGACATGAGTCTTCAAATACTGCTCTAATTCCTGCATCGCTTGGTACATCTCGTCCAAATCTGTCATGGGACGAGCCCAAAGCTCATGCTGAAGATCCGATCGAAGGCCCGTCTTGAAACACATGAGCATTACTAGAGGGTCTTACTCAAAGTCACACCGCATCATAAATTCTTCAAATTTTGCGATGTATTCCGTGACAGGCATGGATCCTTGGTGTAAAGATTGTCATTATTCCAGGAGCTTCTGACGATAAGAGAGGGATGTACTTCTCTCTTAGCATAGTTTTCATCTCACTCCATTGGGTAATGGGAGCTCCTCCCACCCGTTCAGTCCTACGCTCTTTATTGGCCTAATACATCTTCGCTTGCCCCACAAGTTTCATTTTGGCAAACCGTACTTGTCGGTTCTCTGACAGCTCATGCCACTCAAAATAGTGGTCCATGTTAGCTAACCAATCAAGGAATGCCTTGGAGTCAAAGTGACCATCAAAACTTGGGGCATCAATCTTGACATTCTTCATGGCCCTCTCGTCAGGATCAAAGCGGTCCTGATATGCCTGTTCTCTACCCACATGCCCGCCATAGATTTGTCTAGGGGCTGGCTCCTCACCAACACCACCTGCCTGCGACTGCACATCTCCCCCAACAGTGGGGTTCTCCCTTTGAGATGCCTCTAATCACTCAAGTCTAGCTTCGGTGGCGGTCAATTTTCGTTCGATATTTTTGTTGGATGTCTCTATGGCAGTTATCTTTTGGACTAATTGAGCGTCGCTTAATTGCTCGTTACTCATGATGGGGTGTTGGCCAAAACCCTTAACCACTTCTAGTGGGCATACACCAAAAACTTGAACTCGAATTTCCTAAACTCGACTCTAAGGTTTGAATAGACCTCAATATGGATGTATGATCCTATTTCTATATGATGTATGAATGCTGGAGATTTTCAGATTTAACTAGAATGAAAACACAAATATGAAAATTCAGATTTATACCTCACAGGACTGTTAATCTGAAAAATCAGGTTCACAATTTCTGTGGGATGTAGATCTGGAATTATCTAGACAATCCTAGATGAGAAAACAAATAATCCTAAGTTCAGATAACTCGATCTAATAAAAACCATGCAAAACCTAAGGCTTTGATACCAAATTTGATGCAGGACGGTCTAACTAGAATGCATGTGTGAGCACAAAAATGATCTAGCGAAATAAACTAAGCAAATCAATTAAAATATTCACATTCCATATCATAGTAAAGATAATAATAAAGGGAACATGCAATGGTTGCAGACCATCATCACAATCCTGCGGTACTGTATTCGAATCATGCGTGGATTGGATCCGGCGAGGGATGGGACCTCTCGATCTTGCATGGTTTTAATCCAACAATCAAGGTAGCTTCTCTGGTCTAGGAAATCGAAGGATTTCTGGAATAAGGATGGCTGGAAAATCTAAGAGAGGGTTGGGATCAATTCTCAGACTTTCAGGGTCAATAGCAACAAAAAAAAAAAAGATGAAAAAAAGTACTAGGCGTCGAAAGAGAAGAAGAAGGTTGGAGGGCTAGAAATAGAAGTTAGAAGAAGAGGAGATTAGGGAAAGAGAAGAACTTACCACAGAGAGAAAGGAGAAGAAGACACCAAGCTTTCATTAAAAAAATATATCATCCGGTTTAGGGTAGAAAGCACCTTATTTATAAAATTCGGATTTAAAAGGAAATGACTAAAATACCCCTGTAACAAAAGTAAACAAAAACGTGCAAAACAAAGCCTTCTAAAAAAAATAAAAAAAATAAAAAATCATGCATAACAGATTAGTCTTCTAACTCATCCTACACGTGTGTCCAAGGACACGTGTAATGTCTTTAAAATCATCCTTAAGTTGTGAATGTAATCAAATCTTCAAAATCATCATTTAGTTGTGAATATATTCAAATCTTCAAAATCATCATTTAGTTGTGCATGTAACCATCATCGAGCCATAAAGATGTAGTCGTCGGCCGCCTTCATCTTTGATAAACTTTGAAGGGTCTGATGTCCTTATCAAATTACCTCCTAATTTTGGGTTTAGGCTGTAAGTAATTCCAATGGGGCAAACATGCCCAAACACATCTCAAAATAAAACATGCTTGTATTGAAATAGAAGCCATGGGTGATGTTCTAGCATAGTTACTAAATGCACCATTGGCAAGCCTTTTTTATTATTACATAGCACTATTGTTGCATACCACCATATGGAATATCATTCCTGTTATAATGGCCTCTTTGATGTTTTTCTAATCCCTGACCTGAGCTCTCTCACTCTCTAAAATTTCTCAACAAAAGAAGAAAGAAAAACCATCTAGGCTCCGAAACACTAAGTTATGGTGGCACCAGGACATTGGACAGTCTAATCAATTAATCTAAGCTGTCCATCAGTTCCAACCCACATTTCATGAGCCATCAGGAAGAATCACACTGATAGGAGGATCCTATTCATGTAAACATTCGCCTAATCTTATGGTTATTCCTTTTCCAAACCAAGAGTCAATTGGTTTGGGTGTCTGATCAAATGATTCTTTACGACATAGGTAATCCTTGATTGCTCCCACAATGTGAATGGACCAAAATTATTGATGAGTCCTGTTTGTCATTGTACTATCTCGACCTTCCATTTTTATGGGTTATTAGTCAGATGGTTAGGGTCATCTGATTTGTGTGTTTTCCGCATTGTGGCTCATGAAGTGTCTGTTAGATCTCATGGATAATCCAGAATGTGCAGATCAGTTAACATGAAATTATCAAAATTGTTAGAGAAATCTGTTGAAATCACTAACTACTTTACGTGGGGGCTCAGTCATCCAAGTAGCTTTTGATGAAGCAATTCGGAGTACCAACAGGTCTTTGATAATCTTGGGTTTAGAAGTTAGAATGCTTTCTTGTATCGATCTTGTAAATAAATTTCTCAAGTACAGCTGCACTAGCAAGCACAAACTTTATGAATTTCAATTCATGTTCGACACCATAAATTGCAGTTATCTTGACCATCTGGAGGCTAGTGAAAAAGTAGCACAAGTGGGCTTGTGCAGTTGTGCTTCATAGAAGTTCTGAGCATGTGGGGTGGTATCTATCAGTTCGAAATTGACCTTGAAAGGGAGAGCGTCATGGAGATTTGTCTCTTCTATTGGCTTTGTGGTTGATTTGGGTCTAGTGCAAATGAGAGACGCTTCCGTAACCATTAGTCGCTCGCTGACAAGATGTTCAAGAGGCGAAGTTGGATGTCATTGATCTCAAGCCTTTTCCTAATTGTTCAGTTCTCTTTTGATTCTTTTTGGTCTACCTTGTTGTATTTTTTGGGTAGATTCCTCATGAAACTCTGTAATCTTGAGTTCAGCATCAGTTCCATATCCTTCTCAAATAGTTAGAGGATGTGATCATTCAACTCTTTGTAAGCTGGGACTGCTGGTTCTTGGATTGAGACTGCTCTAGTATAAAAATTTCTCTTGATTTCAAAGACTGTTATCCAGATTCACTCCACAGTGGGGTTCTCCCACCTTATGCTTGTGTTTATCGATCATCTTTGTGAGATCAAAGCATCATGCATATGAGAGTGGTATGGGAGTATTGGAATCATGACATAACAAATTGGCAAATCCATTTTCAACAAGCTGAAACTTCATTTTCTTCTGATGGATGGATGCTGAAAATTACCTTGAACAAAGATTGCTCTGCC
Organism: Magnolia officinalis; assembly: GCA_021015155.1. Classification (NCBI taxonomy): domain Eukaryota; kingdom Viridiplantae; phylum Streptophyta; class Magnoliopsida; order Magnoliales; family Magnoliaceae; genus Magnolia; species Magnolia officinalis. The sequence continues at coordinate 58,345 of JAJHSJ010000223.1, read as the reverse complement.
ATCTATCTGGCCTTTACTGTGGAAGAGTTGGTAGCTTTTGCTAAGATAATGTCATCATTGAAGAAGTGCAGGAGAGGGCGATGGGTAAAATTCATCAAGATATGACTGAATAAGTGTTGACCTTTGACAAGAGAGGCAACTTGAAAGATGGCCTGTTGAACTTGTTGGTTATTGAGGTAGTAAGTAGTAACACTCAAAAGATTTAGGCAACATGAAGGATGAAGAAGAGATTGAGACTGATGAAAAGGAAGAAAGAGGAAAATTAGGGTTGAAAGAGGTTAGGAAGGGTGATTAATAAAGAGGGATGGCTGGGAAGTAAGAGATTTAATGTTGAGTGACGAACAAAAGTGAAGTTTGGGAGAGAGGAAGTTGCAGAAATGAGTGAAAGGGGAATAACAATCAACCCTCAGAGTTGACAAAAAAAAAAAAAAGAAAAAAAAAAAGAGGCAAAGAGGAGTTATTGAAAAAGTTTAAATATATTTATATATTTTTGGATAGAGTCAAGTCTGGGTTTTCAAATGATGTCAGGAACGGCCTCTCTGTAGGAGGGAGGGAGATTGCTGTGAATAGAAAGTATTTCAGGTCATGTCTTCGAATATATGAAATATGGGATAGTGTTGAATTGAATGAGAAGATGTGCTAGAAATAAGAGGGATTCAAAAGGGGAGATTTGGATGTTTAATGTTTAAGAGAATTTTGAAATTATAACAAAAAGTTGCCTACCAAGATATGTCATCTTGTGAATTTAAGTGGTCAAGATTTTCTTGTAGACTTACCTTCAAAAAAATAAAATAAAATTGTAGATTTGTTTTTTTTCTGTTTTTTGTTTTTGAAGGATAATGAATTTATTCAAAGCTGCCGGGCAACAACCCAAAGCATAAAAAATACAGAAAGAAAGAAAGGCAAACATTATAGCCCCAATAATGATTAAGCTAAGGAGACATCACAATGGTGAAAAGAACCTGCCCAATCAATTACATCCCTTTTAGACTTCCAATAGACTTCTTCCCAAGGCCCTGATCTATTCCGAAAACACCGCACGTTGTGTTCCCCCCAAATGTTCCAAAGAACCGCAAGCAAACACAAGTACCATAAAACTTGGCGCTCCTTGGCCAGCTGCACCTTGTGCCAAGACTGGAGCAAAAGGTTGACTAAGGGAGGCATCGCCCAAGCAAAACTGAAAGCCTTAAGAACCTGGTTCCACACTTGACCAACAAATGAGCAAATGAATAACTAAAAGATCAATTGATTCCTCATCGGCCATGCATAAGAGACAGATGTTGGGGAGAATCATCGCTCTCTTCTGAAGGTTGTCTATGGTTAGAACGCATTTTCTTCCGACCAACCAGGCAAAGGAAGCAACCATAGGGGGAGCACCATAGAACCAAAAAGCATGAAAGAAGTCTCCATTTAAATCATTCCCCACATTCCTAATTTTTTAGCAGAGATATTTAACTGAGAATTTTCCGGAAGGTGAGGCACTCCACACTAGAGAATCTGATGAAGATGGAGAAGGCCGGATATTTTGAAGCCTTTCCATCAATCTCACGAAGTCCTCCACCTCTTCCTCTAGTAAATCTCTTCGACATGGCGGGCACCAGACTCCACCTCCTTTTGTAAATCTTATAGACTTCAATAAATAGATAGAGAAAAGGTTGCGATGGACTGATGAAAAGAATGTGCGATATTAAGAGGACGCAAAATGGAGTTATGGGATAAAAGCAATATAAAATAAAAATAAAGGTATATTGTAGTCAAAACACGAAATTGTAGATAAGATGGAATTGAGGAAAGACGCTAAGGTTGCATTGGAGTGTAGAGTCAAGAATTAGCTGGAGGCCCTTTTACAGCCTTACCAGCGGAATGATAACCCAGAGAGCCAGATTGCACGTTTGCAATCGTACCAGTGGAAAATATGGAAAAGTATTGTTCTCAAACCCTTCAACCCTCCAATTAATCCAACTCCAATACCTAGCCCAAAATAAAGCCCAGACACACTCAGGGAAAAAAAAAAACACTCCCTACTCCCTAGCCCCAGAAATGCTTGAGCCAGTCAACTTTGCAATTAACAATTCAAATGTCACATCTCCTTCATGTGAATTCTCATCCAGTGCCAACACAGCCCATATAATCAACTCTGATACCCAAAATTTAAATCTTTTCTATTTCTGAAACCCACTGTGTTTGGGTTGAACACTGTCGCCTGGAACAGCTACCTAGCTTCGTCTAGTCTGCTGGTATCCTACTTTGACATCAGTCCAGAACTACACATTGGCAGAATATCAGTTGTACAGATAATAAGGGTTTGCAGATAATGAAAGCCTTTTGGTTTGGGTTGGGTGCAATGTCTTTTACATGTAAATTGTTCGATATGCTCTGACTCACTATCATCGCTCAGCTGTTGCACTACAAAGGTATATCAGGTAAGTCGCTCATTAAAATGTAAAAAAAAAAAAAAAAAAAAAAAAAAAAAAAAAAAAAAAAAAAAAAAAAAAAAAAAAAAAAAAAAAAAAAAAAAAAAAAAAAAATCACAGCTGCTGTAGTAAAACATGATTTGACCCCTTTGATCCTCCCAAGTCCATTTTTTTTTTAATGGGCGTGCCAAGCCTTTCACCAATCTAGTTTTCTCATGTTCATGAAATCAATAGACTTTTTATTAGAAGAACCTTGTACATGGACAAATGTGGCTGTGGATTATCCTTTTTTTTTTTAAATTTTTTATATAAAAAAAATTTCTATTCAAACTGAGGAAATGCAGGTACAAGTTTCTTGGGCAAATGATCCCCTTCCTCAGTGGAAAGCAGGAGTGAGGGCTTCGTCTGGCCAGGATCATCGACCGTCGTCCAAGCTGCTGCGACCAGAAATACCCCTCAGCAGACATGGAAGAGAAAATAGGAAGCTTAGTGCAGGTACAACGACGTCCCCCACCACAAACGCTCCAGATTTGCCTTTCAAAGGTCGTGAAATCATCGCTTACGATGATCTTCTTCCATTGTTACCAGTAGTTTTGAGGGGTTCTTCTGTTGTGACAACTGAGTTGTGATTAAAATAGACAGTAGCTGTGATATGTTGCGGTTCATAATTGCTTGAAGGCTGGAGCTGTGTCAAAACTACTATGTCAGTCGGCTACAACATCGGCTTCAGTTTGTTCATAAACTCTCATTTAAGGGGTGATGCAATATTTTGTTGGTGGAATTGTTCTATACCACAGTCTCTCTGTTTCCTTTTCTTCTATATCTTCTTGCATGAAGCCCAGGCGCTTGATAGCTGATAGTTCCATACAATCGTTTATCTGTGTATTCCTTATGGGTATGTAATAATGTTACACTAGATCAAGGACTGGATAGTTCTATACAACTGTTGTTTCTGTTTTGGTTCGGAAATCATCTGACAAAGAGAGCACTTGGTTATGCTTTTGATATTAAGTAGGAACAAAACTGTTTGTAAAATTACCCTTGATAGAGTAGAATGACCGAAAATGATTCATGCAGCCGACCCCAATTAGTTGGGATAAGGCTTAGATGATGATGACAGAACTGTTTGTAAAATTGCAGTTTTTTTTTTTTCCTTTTCTTTTTCTTTCTTGTTTCAAAAATATGTTAAAAATGAAATAAAATCTGGGCAGTGACCTAGGACTAGTGGTGACTTAGAAGATATAAGGAAAATCAGTTTGGAGCTGATGCTGTGCAGAAACAGATTTGGGGTGCACGTTTTTGGGGTGAACGTTAGTTCGAGTGGTGAAACAAGCTCTTCTCGACCCAAAATCATGAGCAACAGAAGGGTGAAACAGGTGAGACCTGCTTTTCTGCCATCTTCTCCTTTTTCTTTGGTGTTTTTTTTTTTCCCTTTTCCATCCATCCAAGATTTTGGGCACGTCTCCTTTCCCACTCATACTAAGGATCTGTTTGGCATGCCTCATAGTGCCTGTATAAATCTGTGTGGATTGCACCATCTGCTGTTTGGGTGACAAAATTATCATGTCATGGGTGACACAAAATTATCATGTCATATATTGATGCTAAAATATGAAAATTATGTTTTTTCAATTATTTAAACAAAAATTCATTATTAAAACCTTATTAATATATGTAATAATCCTAAGAAAAGTGAAAAAAAAAAAAAAAACATTGAATTTATGTTCAACATGAGCCAAATGTTCAGAGCAATGTTCACTTACCAAGCATTTAACCATCAAAAGTTAAAGAACCAAATGTTTTATATACGTTCACCACCCAATGTTAATACTCCATACATATCCACTAGCATCAGACATACTGTCCCTTCTAATTTTAAGTCGTCACATTGCCTTCGCAATCAAGGTGTTCTGTAACTGTAACGGCCACCACCGTTACCGTTATGATACGGGCCGTAACGGCCGTTACAGCCCCCATTACGGCCGTTACGGCTGTTTTTTTATTTTTTGAAAAATATTCTTCCTGGACTGTTACGGGGCTGTTACGGCATGTTTTTCTGTAACAGCTGTTACAGCCATTTCGACCCCGTAACGCGTAACGGTTATGACCGTTAATGGCCGTTACGTAACCGATTTTGAATACCATGTTTGCAATGAAGTCTCGTAGTTCTTGTATAGCTTCTTGTTTTATAGTTATGCAATATACCGTGACGAACTGCCAATGACCCAACCTGTGGCTGGTTGTCCAATTCTTTAAATAACTCATAATTCTGTTGGTCTTTCTTAAAGTTTTATAGGACGCATGCTATCTATATGAACTTTACCTATTTCCAAAAGGTATAGGAAGGCATGTCATGTAGAACTTAGAATTGCTTCTTTTGTACTTCAATATACATTCAATGGCATTTCTCAACTTCAAATGCGCATATTGAAATCGATTAGTTTGATGAATGCCCAATTGTTATAAAAATATCATCACGCATTCTGAAGCGAAGTTTGAGTTGTTGTCGTGAGTAGTTTGAGTTGTTGTCGTGGGTTCCTTGAGTTGTTTGAGGTGAAAATGCACAATTTCACAAGGACAAGGCACAAAAACCCACTTGGCCTGTATTAGTGGTCTTTGTAATTCTCATTTGCTCACGCTCCTGATCTGCACTCAATGGAGGTTCCAACTGGTATTAGTTTGGGCTTTTGAGATTTTCAACCTAAGGGTCTTGATCGCCCAATCTATTTATACTTAAGGAATTTTTAATCCAAGGGATTCAATCACCCTACTTATTTTTTTAGTGTTTCAATAATTTATAATTCCTATATTTTAATGTATGATTCAACTCGATCATCATTCTCAAACATCCCATTGTCAATTTCATTATGGTCTCCAAAACTGAAACTGGATCATAAGTCTAGAAAAATTATATGGTTCTCATAATATGGTAAGTTACGGTAACAATTTAGATAAAGATAGAACACTATACCAAAAATCCGAAACTTTCAAGCCATGCATACAAATCAACGGGTCTCGATCGTACTACTTTTGTGTACTAATGTATGGTCTGATTTACACAATTTTTGTGCAAGAGTTCTGAACTAGATTCACACAATTTTGAGGTACAAGTGTATGGTCAGCTTTACACTCATTTGTGTAAAAAAAATCTACAATCCGGTCTGTACACATCAATGGCCAGATTTTTTACACTAATGGTGTTCTGATTTGTACGTATTTTGGACCCAAATACGATAACCAGATTTGTACAGATTTTGTATATAAAGATGATCAGATTTATATGCAATGTGTATATGATCAACGGCCAGATCTTGAATGGTTTTGAACGCATATTCAATGGACAAATTCACATGTTTTTATGCATAAATTGCTGGATAGATTCTAGGACGCATATTCAATGTACAAATTCACATGTTTTTATGCATAAATTGCTGGATAGATTCGCCTAGATCTATATACGAAATTAAGGGACAGATTGATGCAGGGATGAACGTGATGAGGTCGATCACCATCTTCCTCAAGGATAACTACTCTAAATCCACGGAGCTTCTCTGGACTCCTCACATATACTTGTTGAATCCATAAGTAAAAAAAAATAGAAATAATTTTAAGATATATGAAAGAAACTTGTTGAATGATTGATAGATAAATAAACGAGTCTACAACCCTTTAAATAGGGATACCAAGACTAGGAAGAAGTTTAAGAATTAAACTATAACTAAAATTCATAACCTTTTTTTTTTTTAAACGAAAGAGGACTTTATAACAGATCAGCCAAAGATGAACAAACTTGCAGGCGGGAACCAACAAAAAGGATCGGGCCTCCCTATCATATACAAAAAAAAAAAAAAAAAAAAAAAAAAAACAACAACTGAGGCTATGAACAAAAGGACAAACAAACTATCAACAGGAAGACAGCTCGAACGGGCCTAGGAGCAGGGCCGGCTATGAAGATCTGAGGATTCCAATCCCCACATTATCGAGAAGCAAGGATCCCCTGATGGATCTCGGGAGGTCGGCACGGGAAGTATAGAGGCAATTGGGTCGCCCCTCGCTAGCCAGTCTGGCCAAAGCGTCCGCCACCGAATTACCTTCACGGAAGATGTGGGAAAAAGCAAGGCTGAGAGGACGAGTCAGTTGATGGATGACTCCCATCGAGTACTAGATATTCCATGGGCAGGGGCCGATGGATCGCAAGCCGCATCCACAATGATCTTTGAGTTGGATGGAATAGTAAATTTTCTAATTATAACAAGTGTCCTATGTGGCTTAACCATGTTATTCTCCTAATTTTTCTAAACACTTTTCATGTTGGGCGCAACTCCTAAAGCCCAACGGAATTCGGCCGTCAATATGATGGAATCTCGCAAATTTGGCGTGGGCAACTCGGCATAGCCGGGTTGGTTGGCTAAAGTAGCTCGTCCTACCCCAAAATCATATATGGTATGTCGAGTAACTCATTCCAATTTGCGAGATATGCCTATTTTAGGGTTCTGACGGTCTTGATAACTTCTGCCTCTGATTGGGCCTTCTCTGATCCATCTTGGACATGAAAGTGTCCACGACCTGCTCTACATCACAGATCTGCTCAGATTCGTATGTATGATCAGTGGACAAATTTGGGCAGATTTGTGTGCATGATCAATGGACAAATTTGGGCAGATCCGTACACAAATTTTTTTTTTTTTTTTTGGGTTAGCTTGTTAGTACACACCCATGTCAGTACACGCACTCCATGTTAGCCACCCCCACTAGGGATCGATACCAAGACCTCAAGTGTTGAAACGAAGTATCTCTGCTCAGTCTGCCAGTTGAGATCAATGGAGAAATTTGGGCAGATTTATACGCATGATCAATGGAGAGATTTAGGTAGATGTGTATACATAAGAATTGGATAGATTTAATGGTCTAATTTAGACAGTTTGGGATGCCCAGTCAAAGTCAGAATAGGCAGAATTGGATGCCCAACTAGAGCTGTACACGAGCAGACTGAGGCTCGAGTATTCGCTTTACTCGACTCGTACTCGACTCACCTGAGTTAGAGCCGAGTACGAGCGAGTTTTCACTGCTCGTTTAGATTATGAGTAGAGTACGAGTCTAGAGGTACTCGAATCGGTACTCGGTACTCGACTCGCTACCCGTGTATATAAGTCCGCCTGAAAAAAAAAAAACTCCTACCCCACCCGTCATTTTCATTTTTCCAGTCCGCCCAAACCCTACCCCACCCGTCATTTTCCAGTCCGCCCAAACCCTACCCCACCCGTCATTTTCCAGTCCGTCCAAACCCTACCCCACCCATCCTTTTCAAGCAGCGCCCAAACGGCTAAACCCTTCCCTCCCAGCAAGCGTTCAAAAAAAACTCCCTCCCGGCCGTCCCTCTGTCACTCATCCCATCGTCCGTCATCGCCCTGCCCTGCACCGCTGCACGCAGCTGCCGCCAGTCGTCCCTCTGCAACTCGTCCCGTGACTCCCGTCGTCCGTCATCGCCCTGCCTTGCACCACTACACGCAGCTACCGCCGGTCGTCCCTCTTCTGCTCGCCCGGTAAGGTGTGGCCGTATGGGGTTGATTTTTTTATTTTTTTATTTTTATTACTTAACTCGTGTGCTCGTACTCGGACTCGACTCTACTCGTTTACTACTCGTACTCGGCTCGTACTCGGGCGAGTAGAGTACGAGCAGGGGGGCCCTGCTCGTTGGCCGAGTAGAGTCGAGTACGAGCAATACTCGGGCGTTAAGAGCCGAGTACGAGCAGGACGATACTCGACTCGACTCGTGTACAACTCTATGCCCAACCAATGGCTTGAATTGGGCAGAATTGGATGTCCAATCAAAGGTCAGAAATGGGCAGATTCAGACATCCAAACAGTCTTTAGAATTGAGCAGATTTGGACACCCAACCAATGGTCCGAATTGGGCAGATTTGAACGCTCAAATGAGAGGTCTGATTCGGTCAGATTGGGACGCCCAATCAAGGGTCTGTTTTGGACAGATTTGATTGCCCATTCTATACAGTTTTCACCCAAATCAGACGGTATAAGTCTGTCCAATTTTTCACACAATCATATGGTGCAAACTGTCCACATTTTTTTAGCATAACATCAGCCAAAACATTCCATCTTTAGGGTACAAAATGATGGCCCACTTAATCAGATTCGTGTGCATCTCTCTCACACACACATGCACGGACACTATCTCTTGGATGTGGGGAGCTTATGGAGAGGTGGAGGCGTAGGGTTCCCTTTTCATAGTGGTGGGAGAGTGATCGGGGGTTCATTGGGATTGGGATTTGATTGGAGTTGATTGGGGTTGATTAGGATTTGATTAGAAGTTGGGGGGATAACTACTCCGAATCCTTGGATCTTCTCTGGAATTCTCACATGGATACCTTGAATCCATGAGAAAAAAGAAAAAAAAAGAAAAGAAATAAATTCTAGAAATTCGAAATTTGATCGAGTGTCTGAGATGTATGTATCCCTGTTACACTATTAATATAGAAGAAAAAAATCAAAATTCGTAATTACTAAAAATAGCAAAATCCTAATTCTCATAAAATCCCAATTCTAATAAAACTCTTCTAAAGACGAATTTCTAAAAATAAAAATTTCAAATAAACTTTTGCTAGAAGAGTCCAAACATGATTACAAGTTATTTCTAGAAAGAAAGAAAATCTAAAGCTATAAAAATAATAATAAAAAAATTTCGGAACGACAATATATATATATTCAAAATCTCGTTTTTGAGCTGAAAGAGCTCATTTTCTGACAAAACGGATAGATGCGACCTACTTTGTGGGTCAATTTACATCAAATGGCCCGTTTCAGTAAAGATTGATAGGTTATGCCCCTCGTAACGATACCCGGATCAAAAGTTATGATCAATTTACGATCCGCCTTCTTTTGGTCCAACCATGATAGGATTGTATCGGTGTCACGTCCTACATCAGACCCCTCCACTTGGAAAAAACTCATCATCGAGTTATCTAAATGGCTTCGCACATGATACTCAAATAATTTATGGCACTAATGTTTATCAGCTTTTTTCTTGTAATTCGCATTAAGCTCTTGAGCTGAAAGAATACATGTACTCAAACTCTGCTTGACTTGACTCATGCTCTCCTTGACTCGACTAGTATGGATCAATTCTTTCACTTGTACTTGCAGGATCTCACATTCTTCCTGATAATGTGAGCAATTAGGTAGACTTGCCCCTAAGACAAGATCAATGCGGTTTTGTATATCTCGTATGGGAGGTAATTTATTAGGAAGTTCATTGAGTACAATTGCCTTGCACTCCTGCAACACTGGTTTCAAATCCTCTGGGATGTTCACGAGCTCCATATATTTGTTCTTTTCAATTAATGCATCTACATCTCATATTTCCTTAGATTGTTTAACGAAATCATATTTGGGTATGAGAGATTGTTCCTCAACTTTAGAAGTCTTGGGTTGGTTCTCCGTTTCTATAAGGACAATGATAATCTTTCTATCATCTTTAATAAATATAAATACGTTATCCCGACCTCTATGCGTAGTATCAATATTATTTTGTCATGGTCGACCAAATAACATATGATAAGCTTCCATGTCGACTACATCACGAAGTACTTGATCCTTATAATTTTTACCAATTGAAAACGAGACAGTGCATTATTCGGTTACCTCTGTTTTGTTGACCTCCTTAATCCATTCAATCGTGTACGGAGATGGGTGCCTTTCTGTTTTCAGTTGCAACTTTTCCACCATTGTTTTCGACACTAGATTCTAACTGCTCCTGACATCGATGATCACATTACATACCTTTTGTTTTACAGTGCACCTTGTTCGAAAGATGTTGTGTCGCTGTAAATCTATCTCTACCTTTGGCATGTACAACGATTTCTTCACAATCAAAGTGGTGGTCTGCGATTCACCATCATTGGGTGATGCTCTACGGAAATCAGGTGGTGCTCTACAGAAATCGGGGTTATGTCGTATAGCGACCACGTGCGGTTGAGCATCGCTTGGGGCTCAGGGCGGAATTAACGCATCCGTAATACGGTTGAGGGTTGCCTGCAACCCTTGCATGGTCAACTGACTTTCTCGATGGAAAGCTTTCATTCTTTCTAAAAGATAACACATCCTTGGATCACCGTCTACGAGATTTTGATCTGTACCTTCGCTACTTGCCATCGGTCCTAGGGGAGTCCTCGCTATGATACCAATTGATGTAGGGATGAACGTGATGAGGTCGAGCACCGTCTTTCTCAGGGGGATTACTACTCCGAATCCACGGAGCTTCTCTGGACTCCTCACAGAGATACCTCGAATCCGCGAGGAAAAAAAAAGATTATAGAAATAAATTCTAAAAATTCAAAACTCGATTGATTGTTTAAACTGTATGTGTCCATGTTATACCATTAATATAGGAAAAAAATCAAAATTCGTAATTACTAAAAATAGCAAAATCCTAACTCTAATAAAACTCCTAATTCTAATAAAACTCTTCTAAAGCCTAATTTCTAAAAATAAAATTTTCAAATAAACTTTTACTAGAAGAGTCCTAATATGATTACAAGTTATTTCTAAAAAGGAAGAAAATCTAAAACTCTAAAAATAAAAGTAAAAAATAAAAAATTCAGAATTACTAAAAATAATAAAACATTTTCAAAATCTTGTTTTTGAGCTGAAAGCGCTCATTTTCTGACGACATGGACAGATGCGACCCACTTTGTGGGTTAGTTTACCTCAGATGACCCGTTTCAATAAAGATTGATAGGTTGTGCACCCCGTAATGATACCCAAATCATAAGTTATGATCAATTTACAGTCCACCTTCTTTTGGTCCAACCATGATAAGAATGTATTGGTGTCACGTCCTACATCACACAAGTGAGGCACATTTGTGGTGTGAGTGTATTGTTAAAATTGGATGCCTTTAATCTATGCTAATTTGGGTATGTCGATACGATAGAGAAAATCCTCCGAAATCCTGATATACTCACTAGATAGTTTTTGGGTCATCTTTGATATTATCGATTGAGGACTTGATCCTATCGAAACGCATAGATGGTTGTCGAACCCATTAAAGGTCCTATCAATGGAATTGTGCATTTTTTTTTTTTTTTGTAAGTGCAGGTTTTGTTTCTAATGCTGTAATGGTGTTTATATAAACTGTGTACATGAATTAGGGATTCTAAGTGAGCTTAAACGTTTTCTAAAAGGGTTTTGAAGGGGGCTAGGGTTTTCTACTCTATGGTTTTATATGTAAGTTGATCTCATCTCTTGTAATTTCATTTTCATAGTGAATTACTTGTCGCTTTGTGCCGTAGTTTTTTTTTTTTTCTTGCAAGAGGTTTTTCACGTAAATTGTTGTGTTCTCATTACATGCTTGAATTTTCAATCTTTGTGCTTGTTTGATTCACGTTTGGGTCACATTTGGGTCACGTCTGGGTGATGCTTCCGTACTCAACAAGTGGTATTAGAGCAATCGAGTTATCAAGTTGGGGTTTGAGATCGAATATGAAGACCGGAGATCGAAGAGGACGAATTTTAAGTTTGAGACAAAGAAGTTTACAGGTAAAAATAATTTGAATTGTAAAGGGTGAAGATCAAAGCCCTTCTAATTCAGCATGGGTTAGGAAAGCGAAGCGTCTTAATACTATAAGCGATGAAGAGTGGGATGAACTAGATCAAAAGGTAACCAATGAGGTTCTCTATAATGTTATCAGTGAGATGATTACTGCATTATTATAAAGGAAGTTGGAGAGTATCAAGATGACGAGATCACTCTCCAATCGTCTATTTCTGAAAAAACAGTTCTACAATATGAAGATGGCGTAATGGACATATCTCTATGAACACATCAACAACTTTAATAAAGTACTTTGTAAATTGATGAGTGTGGAGATGAAGATCTACGAGGAAGATGAAGCCCTAATCCTGTTAAATTCTCTTCTAGAGTCCTACAAGAATCTCGTAGACACTTTGTGCCACAACAGGGAGACACTTGACATCAAAAGCGTTATCTCATCCCTTCATTTGAAGCAATTGAGAAAGAAGAACAATGACGATGGTTCTTATACGGATACATTAATTGTTAAGAGATGAACTTCTGAGCAGGAGAAGGAAAATTCACGGTCGATATCCAAGTCTAAGGGCAAGGTGTTAAGTGTGAAATATTGCATATTTCTCCCTATTTATACCTTGATTTTATAAATATGATAGTGCTTAATCGATTTAATTATGCATGTTTTCATGTGCGAGGTGATTTCGAGAGCTTAAGGTGAAATGATGCCAAAAGGAAGATTTATGCTCAAAAGATTACTAAATGAAGATTTAGAGATTTGAAAGTCATTAATGAATAATTCACATGCCAAAGATCCAAGAAAACCAAGTGAGGAATGAAGAAATCAAAGATTTGAAATGAAGAAAAAGAATCCTGAAATTGTCTTGAAAACAAACATATTTCTGAAATTGTCCCGAAAAAGCATATTCTGAAACTCGGAGTCTATTTTAACTGTGCAGAGTGAAGTATATTTTAGAAAATTACGCAGAGTGAAGTTTAATTTAGCAAATTGCAGAGAGTGCGTAAATTTGAGGCGGTTTCTAGATTTTTCCAACTAGGTGTGAAAGTTGGAGTTTCACAACTATAAATAAGACTCCCTACGATGCTCCAAAGCATCTTCTAGGGTTTGGAAAAGTCTCAAGGAGCATAACAAAGGGGTGGAGCAGCCTCCAAAGAGTTTTTCTTCTTCCCTAATTTTATTTTCATTCTTTGTTTAAGAGATTTGGTTTCAATCATGTCTATGGTTGGTTAAACCTCTTAGCTAGGGCTAAGAGGTGAAGCTTGTGGCGTGTTGGGATGTTTATTTTGCTTCAATTCTTGTTCTTATTAAACTTTATTGATTTCTAGTTTGATATTAAAGGAATATTTTTAGTTTTCTATGATTTATTAGGACTAAAATTACAATGGATGTTGTGATAGCTTTGGATATCTTCTTTTCCTGTTTTTAGATAGTGAGATTGGTAAATGTCATTGTTCACCATCGTCTCTTGGAATCCCTTCCAATCTTCACAATTATCTTTTATTGAGAATTAGGTCAATGAAAAGTTTAGATTTGATTTAAATTGTTTTATCTTCCAATTGGATAGGATATGACTCCAATTCCAATTGTGTTTATTGAATCACATAAGGTAGCATCTTAATAGCTACAAGTGGATCCTTGACACTCTAGTTTCCACCTTTAATTGATAGTTTAAACATTATTCATAATTACTCTCTTTTATTCCAGAATTCAAATTTAGATCTTCTAGTTCTAGTTTTTTTTTTTTTTCAGAATACATGCATACAAGTTTAGTCCCTGTAGATTCAACATCGTTCTCACGAGTTATTACTACATCACGACCTTACACTTGGGGTTGTGAACAAGTTTTTGGTGCTGTTGCCGGGGACTACGGCTACATTTTTCTAGAATTAATTAGTATTAGAATTAGGTTAAGATTATGGTTAAATTTCTGCTTTGATTTTATGTTAAGATTTTTTTCTTTGAAATTATTTTTAGAAACTAACATTGTTTTCTGTTTTGTAGGATCCTAACATAGCAGCTCAAATCTGGTAACCTCTTTTCAATTTTCTCTTTCTTTTCTTTTTTAGATTTCTTATTAGTTTTAGTTTTTCTTGTTTTCTTTTTTAGGTTTAATTGTTTAGTTACTTGAGGGTTGTGCGTGTTTCATGCCCAAGTGAGTTCGTGAGAACACTCAACATCTCTTGAGTGAAGGAAAATTAGTTGAAGGGGTTGCCTATCCATCAAAGGATTAAAGACCACTTGAGATCCTCTCAATTAATTGAAGTGATGGATACGAATCAACCTCAGCCACCAGTTGAAGAAGTTCAAGATGAAAACGAGGTGCATAATGCACCCCCGCCTCGTACTCTATGCGATTATTTAGAACCGGCGGGGGTGAGTACACCTTCCTGCATGGTCTTTCCACTTAATGCAGGAAACGTGGATATCAAACCTGGAGTGATACAACTCTTTCCTAAGTTTCATAGAATAGATTCTAAAAGTCCATATTTGCACATCATGGAGTTTGATGAGATAGTCGCTACATTACATTTTCCAAACGTTTCCGAGGATAAAGTGCGACTTAAATTGTTTCCTTTTTCATTGAAAGAGAAGGCTAAGACGTGAATGCACTCCTTAAAGCCAAGATCCATCGGCACATGGGCTGAGATTACCCGGAAATTTCTCAAAAAGTTTTTCCTGTTTTATAAAACTAATACTTTAAGGAAGGTAATCATGAACTTTGCCCAAAAAGAGGAAGTGACCTTCTTCCAATGCCAGGAAAGGTTCAAAGATCTCACGAATTCTTGTCCACATCATGGCTACGAAGTATTACAAACAATAAGTTTTTTTTTTTTTTTTTTAACGGATTGACTTCACCAATGCACCAGTTTATAGAGATGATGTGTAATGGTGAATTCATGAACAAAGAGGTCGATGATGCGTGAGATTACCTTGATCAATTGGCAGAAAACGAGCAATCATGAGACACCTCTCCAAGATTCACCACTTCTAAGCCTACTTAATCAAAGAAAATGGGAGGAATTTATGTTCTAAAAGAGGAAGATGATATGAGTGCAAGAGTAACCAATCTCACGAGAAAAGTCGAGGCCATGGAACTTAAGAAGGCAGAACTTATCAAATCTGATAACGTTGCGGAACTTGTTTGTCGTATTTGTGCTTGTAACATACATACAACTGAGAATTGCCCAACAATTCCTGCTTTTCAAGATATATTGAATGAGCAATCGAATGCCGTGAACAACTACTAAAGACCTTTCAGAGGACCCACCTCAAATACATACAATTCCAGCTGAAACCATCCAAATTTCAGTTGGAGGAATGGACAAACGGCTAACTCACAAGAGGCCCTTACTCAATTTTTAAATCAGAAGAGGCCTCAAGAGGATACGGTTCAAAAATTCATGCAAAACCAAGAGCTATTCAACCAGAATACGGTACAAGCATTCTAGGATATCAAAACAACAATGAGAATATTTGCATCGTCCATTCAAAGGATTGAGTCACACTTAGCGAGTGGAGAGAAAGGGATGCTTCCATCCCAACCTCTCCCCAATCCAAAGCCACAATGTGAAATTAGTGACCCAAGCTCTTCAAATCAAATGGAGCAAGCCAAGTTTATCACCACTTTTGAGGAGTGGAAAAACAATTAACAAATTTATTCTGGTAAGAGCTGAAAAGCCTAAGGACCCCGAAGAAGATAAAAATGATAGAACTAACATTACTCCACATGGGTTAGAACCGGAACCTCAAAGTAAGTCTATTGTGTTATTCCCTCAATGGTTGATTACACCAAAACCTCTATCTAATTCTCAAGATATTCTAGAGGTGCTTAAAGAAGTGAAGGTCAACATCCCTCTATTGGATGTCGTTAAACAAATCCCTTGATATGCCAAATTTCTGAAAGATCTATGCACTACCAAAAGATGGAAAAACATACAAAAGAAAATCTTTTTGACAAAAAAAAAGTGAGTGCCATCCTCAAGCAAGATGTGCCACAAAAATACAAAGATCCCAGTAGCCCAACCATCACTTGTGTAATTGGGAATTACCGGATTGAGCATGCATTTCTTGACTTGGAAGCGAGTGTATATTTGATTCCTTACTCGATCTATGAACAACTGGGTCTTAGTGAATTAAAATCAACTCGGACCACGTTATAACTTACTGATCAATCAGTTCGTGTACCAAGAGGGATGATCGAGGATGTGTTGGTTCAGGTTGATAAATTCTACTACTATACCCAGTAGATTTTATTGTTCTGGATACTCAACCCATCGTGGATGTGAGCACTCAAATACTCGTCATTCTTGGTCGCCCATTCCTTACTACATCAAATGTTATCATTAATTATAGGAATAAGATTATGAATCTATCTTTCGGAAATATGACATTGGAGCTCAACATCTTTTTCAATATTAGCAAACAGTCAGAGGATGATGACGATCCCCATGACATTAACATGATTGATTCTTTTGTGGAAGATAGAGCACTTTTGACTCTATACTCTGACACTCTAGAGACGTGCTTGACCCGCTCCCCTGATTTGGATGATGACACGATTAAGGAGATGGATGCCATGCTTGATGTTACGCCGATACTTGAAGTTAACCGGTGGAGGCCACAATTTGAAGAATTATCCTAAACTAATATAGTGCCTCCATCGTCTAGCCTCAAAGCGCCGAAGGTTGACCTAAAACCTTTGCCCTCTAATATTAAATATGTTTATTTAGGTCAAGATGAGACATACCTGGTGGTGATTTCTTCCCACCTTGAGCAAGAACATAAGAGTATGCTTATATCTACTCTTATTGAGTATAAATGAGCCCTTGGATGGTCGATTGCGGACCTCAAGGGTATTGGCCATTTGATTTGTACTCACCGCATTCATCTTGAGGATAATGCGAAGACCTCCTGACAACCACAAGTCCGATTAAATTCACACATGAAGGAAGTGGTTAAGGCCGAGGTACTTAAGTTGTTGGATGTGGATATCATATACCCCATATCCAATAGCCAATGGGTGAGTCCAATTTAGGTGGTTCCTAAGAAGTCCGGAATCACCATCGTAGCCAATGCCGACAATGAACTCGTGCCAACTAGAGTTACTACTGATTAGAGAATGTGCATTGACTACAGAAAGTTGAATACCATCACGAGGAAGGACCACTTTCCTTTTCCCTTCATTGAACAAATCTTGGAAAGGCTAGCTGGTTACTCTTACTATTGCTTCCTTGACAGATATTCGGGCTACAATTAGATAAAGATAGCCCTTTAAGATCAAGAAAAGACCATATTCACATGCCCCATTGGCACCTTTGCTTACCGAAAGATGTTATTCGGATTGTGTAATGCCCCTCCACTTTTCAGCGATGCATGTTGAGTATATTTTCTGACATGGTGGGAAAATATTTAGAGGTTTTCATGGACGACTTCTTTTTCTTTGGTCCATCCTTCAGTGAGTGTTTGGAAAATCTGAAAAATGTGCTGAAGCGATGTGAGAAAAAGATTTGGTACTAAATTGGGAGAAGTGTCATTTCATGGTTCATAAGGAAATTGTTCTTGAACATATCATCTCATCCAAGGGAATTGAGGTAGATAAAGCTAAAATTGATCTTATCTCTAACCTACCTCCACCCAAGAGCATACGAGACGTGTGATCCTTCTTAGGACACGCCTGATTTTGCAGACGATTCATAAAGGAATTTAGTCACCTCTCTCGTTCTTTATGCAATCTACTTCAAAAGAACATACCATACGAGTGGACTGAGCAATGCCAGGAAGCTTTCACTAAGTTTAAGGGCATGTTGATTACCGCACCTATCATGCAGCCACCCGATTGGAGCATTCCTTTTGAGATTATGTGTGATGCGTCTGACTATTCTATTGGGGCGGTGTTAGACCAGAGAAAAGAGAAGAAGCCCTACGTTATTCATTATGCAACTAAAACACTAAATCCTACCCAAGTGAACCACACTACTACGGAGAAGGAACTTTTAGCTATAGTGTTTGCTTTGGACAAATTTAGGTCCTACTTAATCGGATCCAAGATCATCTACACTAATCATGCGAGTTGAAGTACCTTCTCTCTAAGAATGATGCTAAGACCCGCTTGATAAGATGGATCCTCCTACTCCAGGAATTTGATTTGAAAATATGGGACAAAAGGGGAGTAGAGAATGTAGTGGCTGACCATCTTTCGAGACTTGATCTCCCTGATTTCTTTAAAACGTCACCTATAAACGATATGTTCTCTGACGAACAATTGTTTAAACTCTCCCAATTACCTTGGTTTGCTGACATTGCTAATTATCTTTCCATGGGTTTCACGTCGACCCATTGGAATGCGCAAGATAAGAAAAAATTCTTCATAAGTTCTTCTGGGATGACCCGTATTTATTTAAATATTTTTCAGACCAAATTCTAAGGAGATGTGTGTGAGATAATGAACATCAAAGTGTCATCTCATTCTGTCATTCGCAGGCCTGTGGTGGTCACTTTTCTGTTAAAAAACCATGATTAAAATTCTGCAGTGCGACTTTTACTGACCCACTATGTTCAAGGACACTCATGAGTTTTGCAAAGCTTGTGAGCATTGTCAAAAATTGGGTGCATTGTCCCATCGAAATATGATGCCTTTGAACCCCATTCTTATCATTGAAGCATTTGATTGTTGAGGCATCAATTTCATGGGGCCATGCCCCCAATCCTTTGGGAATTTGTACATTTTGCTACCAGTAGACTATGTCACTAAGTGGGTTGAAGCGATCTCGTACCGGAATAATGACCATCGTATAGTCATTCAATTTTTAAAAGAAAATATCCTTTCCCGGTTCGGAACGCCTCGAGCCATCATTAGTGATGGAGGTTCACACTTCTGTAATAGGCCATTTGAAAACTTAATGAAGAAATATGACATCTCTCATAAGGTGAGCACTCCATACCACCCGCAGACAAGTGGGCAAGCTGAGATTTCCAACAGGAAAATTAAATACATTCTAGAGAAAACGGTTAACCCTGACCATAAGGATTGGTTAATCTGTTTGATCGATGCTTTATGGGCATATCGTACAGCTTTTAAGACCCCTATTGGTATATCTCCCTTTAGACTCGTCTATGGGAAAACTTGCCACTTGCATGTAGAGTTGGAACATAGAGCCTACTGGGCTATCAAAAATCTGAACTTTAATTTGGACAACACTGGTTCACTGTGCAAACTATAGTTGAATGAACTTGAGGAAATACGGAATGACATATACGAGAACTCGAGAATTTAATAGGACAGGATGAAGGTGTTCCACAACAGGAACATCCTTTGGAAATCATTTATAACCGGTCAAAAAGTCCTTTTGTACAATTCTCGGTTACACCTTTTTTCGGGTAAACCCTGATCTCGATGGACCGACCCTTTCATTGTTACTAACGTCTATCTACATGGGGCTGTTGAGATAAAGAATCCAACGATTGGCCATGTTTTTAAAGTGAACGGACATCGTTTAAAGCCATTTGTTGAGAAATTTGACTAAGAGGACATATCGATGCCTCTGATTGATCCTGTGTACTAAGATTAATCTTCTAGTCTGATGGAGGTGCAGTTAGCTTTATTGCTTTCGTAAGATTTATGATTAAGATAGTTTGCTTTTAGTTTGTTGGAGTCTTTGTGCTAACCCATCTTCACATTAAGAACCTTGGAAAAGCTTCAATCTCCTTTCTTCAGGTACTACATTTCCATCACTTTTCATTTCTTTTAATTATCTCATATGCATTGCATGCTTATATATATATATATATATATATATATATAATATATATATATATATATATATATATATATATGCACTCTTACGTGTGGGGGTCATCGATTGTGGTTTCTAGAGGAAGATTGTCATTCTTTATAACATTTATTGATGACTTCTCTAGAAAGGTGTATGTTTATTTCTTGAAAACTAAATTTAATGTGTTTGTCACTTTTAAGTCTTGAAAGGCCATGATTAAAAAATAGTCATGGTGACAGTTGAAAGTATTGAGGATGAATAATGGTGGAGAAATTACTTCAAAAGAATTTAATCAGTTTTGTAAGGATAACGGGATTATGAGGCACAACACAGTTAGGCACACACCGGAACAGAATAGTGTGGCGGAACGTATGAATCAGACTCTTTTAGGGAGGGTCTAAAGTATGTTAAGTAATGCTACATTAGAGAATGACTAATGAGTTGAGGCTGTTAATAAGGCTTGTTATTTGGTGAATCAGTCGCTATTTACAGTTATTAACGGTAAGATTCCTTAAGAAGATTGGAGTGGTCAGGAAGTGGACTACTCAAGGTTGCGTATATTTGGTTGTGATACTTACTTTCATATACCGTCTATTGAGAGAGATAAGCTAAACTAAAGAATGAAGAAGTGTACATTTGTTGGCTATGGTGATGGAGTGAAGGGATACAAGCTGTATGACCGGGCCACATAGAAAATCACAATGAGCCGGGATGCCAACTTTGATGAGAATTCCTTATTCCGTAAGAATGAACACAAGGAAATAACGAAATAAGTGGTGATTGATGTCGAGATCGAAGAGGGCGAGACACTTAAAGAAGCCAAGCCGCAAAAAGAGGTACATGAGCAGGTGGAGCTGTCACCTGTCAGGAGAAATCCATAACAAGATCGCATGTTACCATTGAGGTATAGAGATGACTCTAACATTGCATTCGCCCTTATTATGGATGAAGGGGACTCGTCTACTTTTCAGGAAACTCTTAATGATGTAGATGTAGAAAAGTGGATGGCTGCGATGCAGGATGAGATGAATTCTTTATATAAGAATGAGACATGGGAGTTGGTGGATCTTCTCGTTAGACGTAAAGTAATCGAAAGCAATTGGGCTTATCGGAAAAAACGTGATAGGTACAAGGTTAGACCAGTAGTAAAAGGGTTATGCATAGAAGGAGCATGTCAACTTCAACGAGATTTTTGCACAGGTCAAGCAAGTATGTAACGTCTCGAAAAAATCAGTACTAAGACCCAAGTACCACCTCAGGCAGAAATCACTCAAGACCAAATCCTTTAGAAATTAGACGAAAATTAATTAAGTGCTAAACTGAATTAATCGGTAGATTAGTTTGAACAACTTTCTATACAAACTGCAAGACTCAAAACTAGTAGAATCGCTAACGCTACATTACCTAAAAACCTAGGATCAATCTCTAAACCCAGTTACTCTTGGGAGCATCTTGAAACTCCGTATCGGACCTGAACCGCACGTCGAAAGTCTGATTACCGCGAAACTATACGATTATGACCGCCTTACTGGGCTTGACAACCATCTCAGAAATCAAGTCCAAATAATATCCCAAAACGCATAATTAGAGCCCTTAGCGAAGTGTGTGAGAAACGCAAATATCTTTAGAAAATGAACCCAGATTTAAGTGTTTGGGCCATTCACTTGCGGGCCAAATTTAAAGTTTCAGACCGTCAGAACCTGACCCAAATACACCCTTGGATCAGGGAAATTTTCCTACACAGATCAGTGTACTTGTGGCCCTGATCTAGTGGCGACGACCGTTGAACTGAAACTGGTCCTCCACGGTCGATTCATAAATCCGATCGGACCGAAAACTTGACCTGACATAGATCCATTGTCAGGAAACTTTTTCCAAACCGTATGCAGAAAAGGGGCCCTAGATGAGCTCCGTTGGCCCGAAACAGCCGACTTTTGGCTATAACCTAAGTTTACCATGGCCCTGGGGTCATTGAGATCACTTCTGGGCCTATATAAGGACCTAAACCCACCCCTCTCTCATTCCATACGCATTTCAAACCCTAGGAGAGAGAAGAGAGAGAAAAGAGAAGAAAGAAGTGAAGAGAAGAGAGAGAGAGAGAGAGTGAGTGAGAGATAGTTGTCAGGTTTCATTCCTGCCGCTCCACGTGCCGAATCACCCTACCCATATCGCTACACCAGCGATTTCGACTCCGTTATTGGGTAAAAAATCCTAACCCTAACCTGTTTTAAATATCTAAATAGGCAGATTGGTGAAATAGCTAACTTATTCTGTGATACAGGTAGCCGTTGTGTTATAGACAAAGACTTAGTGTATAAACTGAGTTTGTTACGAGTTTACCGGTGAAAGGTGCGGACTATAAACGTTTAGGTTATGGTTTTCAAGGCTCTCAATGTCAATAATGATTTATGACTGACTTGATTGCTGTCGCATGTGCTTAGATACGACGTATTCCGTGTATTACACAGATATATGAACTATGTTGAATATAGTGTATTCCATGTGTTTGTCGAAATGTTTGAATGAATATGGAATTATGATTTGTGCTTGCCATGATTATTCATCGTAAATATATGATTGTTGTGTGTGTGACAACTTCTTATGAAAGGATTGCCCTAATATAGGTTATAACTAAGTTGCATCATGTATGTTGAAATGTGTAGTCTAAGTGTTCGATAAAATGCCTGAATGAGAAAATACTTGTTGAAATGTAATTGGTTAGGGTGTTGAGATATGATTCTCGATCCCCTTATCTATAGTTACAATTTTCTTCATATAACCTATCTTACTACTACTCGTTTTATGGATGAACGCCTATGTATGTTAACATGTACTCTATGTGTTCGTTAAAATGCTTATATGAGATTTATATTTAAATGGTTGCTACATGTTGTCTTTGATTAACACATGTGAATGTTATCGTATTTAAAGTGTGATTGAGACTACTGCATAGTCCAGGCAATCGGAAAAGTTTCTCGAGTAGTGGCCAAGGTTGTTTCTCCATACAAGATATGTTTGAGGAATTCGAGTCGTACGCTGATTGTCGACAGTTGTTAGGCCACGCGGAGTGCTTACGCGCTTCATGTCGATCAACTCAATGTACGCTCATACCAGTCAAGCTTGTCAAGTAACCCGATTGATCCAATGTATGTTCACCATGTATGGACGCTACTGCTTGAATCTAAGGTACTAACTTACAAGAGGAAAATCCTTTTAACCTTGGTACCACGATCCGCTAAGACTCATGAGCCGGGCATGGTGGTATGGGATATCGTGGTCGAGCTGTCGGCCTACGCTGGGGTGACAAGCCTCCCCGTAGTGACCAGTGAGTAACCCAAACTAATGAGTCGAATACGATGGTATGAGACACTGTATTCGAGCTGTCGGCCTACGCTAAGGTGACAAGCCTTTCCCGTAGTGACCTCGAGTATAACCTAAGGCCTACGCTGAGGTGATGAGACTCTTCGTAGTGACCTGAACTTGCCTGTCCACTGCTTTTAAATTAGGGGTGATGTTGCCCTATAACTTGCCCATCGTATGTGATTAACTAGGATTGACGACCCTAGATGGATCATCGTTGGGGTAAATGATATAAAGGGAGGTACCTTAGCTTCCCAAACTGTTCTGTTGTATGAATGAGTCTAATTAAGAACTTTTCTAATCACGCACATGCACCGCATTTGCATGTGCCTTTGGCGTTGGAATTGAGCACAGAGGAAGGGGTGCATGCCGCGATCGTGAGATGATGTCGCAGAGGGAGTGTAGGCGAGGACATGCATCATTAACTCATATCATCCTTGCATTAACTAGAGTACCTAGGAATTCTTGTTGTATTGCTTTATCATTACTGCTTGACTGAATTGATAATATGTTAACCTTTGCCTTATAACTCCACTGAGTTGATCACTCACTCCCACTCTGGGATGGTGTTTTAAAACACCAACCGACTCTGGTTTAGTTGCAAATGATGACAATGCTTACAATGCGGAGCCTGATTTTTATGATGACGAGAAGGAGTTCTCCTACATGCAACTCTTTGGCGAGTCTATGTAAATCTGGAGTTGCGCCATCGGGGCTACAGGGATCTGGACTAGATAACATCACACTTTATTATTTTGTAAATTTTTGGAGTTATACATGTAAATGCTTAACCTGGTGACTTTCATACTCTAGGGACGTACAATCACTTATATGCTTTATATATCTATCACAGTCTTTCGCTTGCGTAATTTAACTATCTCTGGAGTATGATATGTTGATTTGGTATAATCTCATTCATGTTTAATGCACTAATACAGACAACATTTAATCATCATTATCTATGTTGCACAAGTGATACGTTGGAACTTGGGAGTTGGGCTCCTGCTCGACCCCCAGTTTTCAGGGTGTTACAAAGTATCTATTAGATTTTTGTTGGCATTGGTTGCTCAATACAATATTGAACTAGAACAGTTGGATGTAAAGACTACTTTCCTACACGGAAAATTGGAATAAGAGATTTACATGAAGCAACTAAAAGGATTCGGGGTACATGGCTCAGAGAGTAAGGATCGCTGGTTGAGGAGGTCGTTATATGACTTGAAACAGTCGCCTAGGCAGTGTACAAAAAGTTTGATTTTTTCATGTTGAGCCAACAGTTTACTAGAAGTGAATTCGATCACTGTGTTTACTTTAGAGCATTGAGTGATGGGAAATTCATTATCCTGGTATTATATGTTGATAATATACTTATCGTCAACAATAATATGTTTGAGATCAACATATTGAAAGCTCAAGTATCCAGTACATTCGAAATGAAAGATCTGAGGACTGCAAAGAGGATTCTTGACACCAACCTATACAGGGACAGGTAAATGTGTGGGCTATGGTTGTCTTAAGATGAGTATCTTGAGAGGGTCCTACTCAAGTTTGGGATTGATAAGGAAAAACCGGTTAGCACTCCCACACTGCTCACTTTTGGCTTTCTTCATAATAGTTTCCTGCATCAAATAAAAAAAAAGAAAGTAGTATATGCCTTGTGTGCCCTACTCGATCGCAGTTGGTAATTTGATGTACGTTATGGCTTGTACGAGACCGGATATTTCACATACAATAGGTCTTGTAAGAAGATACATGTCTAATCTTGGCCTATGCATTATGATAGTACTATCAATTTAGTAAAGAATTCGGTATACCATTCCTGTGATAAACATATTGATGCTCGTCATCATTTTATCAGACAGGTGCTCGAGGAAGGCAGTGTTACTTTAAAGAAGATCCACACGAGCGTGAATTCAACGAATATGCTTACAAAAGTTGTTCTTGCAAAGAAGTTCAGATTTTGTGTGACTTTTCTCAGCTTGACAAAGGTTTGATGAAGATGGAGTATGCACAAGAAGCGATGATGAAGTTATGATGAAGATATATAGAGATGGAGAATGGAGTTTAAAACAGTTGAGCATGAAGATTAAAGCCACGGTGGAGATTGTTGAAATTGGGTGCCTTTAATCTATGCTAAATTGTACGATTGAGAAAATCCTCAAAATCCTGATTTAGTTTTTTGGTAATCTTTGATCCTATCAATGTAGATCCCAATCCTATCAAAAGGCATCGATGGCCATCGATCCTTTTGAAGGTCCTATCGATGGAATTGCACATTTTTTCATAAGTGCAGGTTTTGTTTCTAATTCTGTAACAATGTTTATATAAACTGTGTTTACGTGAATTAAGGTTATTTTAAGAGAGCTTAAACATTTTCTAAGAAAGTTTTGAATGGGGCTAGGGTCTTACTCTAGGGTTTTGCATATAAGTTGATCTCATCTCTTATAATTTCAATTTCATAGTGGATTACTTGTCGCTTTGTGCCGTAGTTTTTTTTTTTCATGTAAATCGTTGTGTTCTTTGTGCATGCTCGAATTTTCTATACATGTACTTGTTCGATTCACGTTTAAATGATGTCTGGGTGACACTTCCACGGCCAACATGTATTACATGTGTGTGTGAGTATATGTGAATGTACTTTCGCATGAAATGGATGGACAGATGGATGAATGGGGGAAGAGATTTAAGAGTTTTGTTTGCCTACTAAGCTATTTGGATGGGAGTAAATGGAGGTAAATGAGAGGAATTAGGAGTAAATTGAGGTAAATGGCCTTTACACACAGACTTGTAATAAGGTTGCTTAGCTGGTTGTTTTTTCTTGCATCAGTAGAAAGGAGGAAGAGCTTTAAGAGGTTTGTTTGCCTACTAAGCTGTTCAGATGAGAGTAAATGAAGATAAATGGAAGGAATTAGGAGTAAATTGAGATAAATGACCTTTGAGGTGTGTTTGGATGGGAGTAAATGCATGGAAATAAAATGAAATGGAGTAAATAGGCTTGTAAATAAAATCATCTCTCAAAGGAAAGATTTGGAAGTAAATGAGGTGCGATCAACAATATATTGTGATATTTTGTGCTATCTAGGCAAATTTAATAACTCTTCTTGTATGTTGCATCGGCCACACGCGATATCAGTAGTATCTGCTGATATTTCGGCTGATGCTATTGATACTTAAATCATTGCCTGAATTATGGATCACATTATCCTTAAGATAGTAAATGTCCCTAAGGTTAGTTAAACACCTTCATAGAATGACTCAAAAAATAGAAAGAATATAGAAGATTTGATAGTAGAATTGAGAGAGAGAGAAGTTATTGGATACAAAGTGGCTTTCCAACGCCTTATGCATATCAAGCTCAGATGGATGTTGGTAGTGCCTGAGAAGGTGTTGAAGAGGCACTTGACTGTTGGCAGGAGTCACTTGGGTATTTTTTTCAGTTGAGTTGGGAGTATTTTGGTAATTAACCATTGTTGGTTAGCACAATGTCTAACAGCTTTTAACTGCTAACTAAGAACCGCCATGTAACCTAATAGTATATAACCAACACTTAGGTGCCATGTCACGCCACGGTCAAACAACCAACCTGTCTACCAATGCACCACATTTGAGTTGCTGGTTTAGACCCATCTCGCCATGACTTAGTCTGCATTTTGTCTGAGTTGGGAAAAGTTGTTGAAGAGGTACTTGTCTGTTGGCAAGAGTTACTTTGATATATTTTCAGTTTTGTTAGGAATAATACCATGTCCCTATGTCTAACAGCTTTTAAACCTTGACTAAGAACACCCATATAACCCAATCTTGTAAAATCAAGACCCAGTTGCCATATCATGCGACAGTCGAACTATCACCCCATCTATCCAGGAACCACATTGGGTTGCTGGTTAGACCCATGGTTCTCACCATAACTTGGTTGGGGTTTAGTCTGAGATAATAACCTATTACGAACCCAAATGGTGGGAATACTTGCATTGATATTCAAAAGCCTCTCCTCTACCCACTATTATTCCCTTTTTATATTTCTTGAAAGCAAAAGATCTCTTTCTAAGGTTTTGAGAATTAGGTGGAATATTTTGAATCAACCCACAAAATCTTTACAAATTTGAAATTTCAATATTCATCGCAAGGATTTTTTATGGGTGTGCTGAAGAAAATCTCATTCTAATGTTATTATTCTTAGGGATATTTTCTAGGTGCCTCTACGATGACCTACGGTTGAATATGTGATGTTTAAGGATGCAATGAGGTTAGGAGTCGATCATTCCACACTCTTCGCAAGGCTTCCCCTCTCGGTTAGAGCCTCATATGATACTCCAAACAAATAAATGACTTTAATCAAGCTCACCGTCTCCATGTCTTTTTTGAAGTATTGGATGTTTAATCCACCGTTTATTGCCTATCAGGGATACGGTGGCTACATGAGGTTGATGTTGTTCCTCTGGCCTTTCACCAACAGATATTAGAGCCTGTTGTTGCTACTAGCATCAGGCGACCTGCACCCACAACAACAGTGTGGGTCGTTTTCAGCCACAAAAATTCACTGGGGGAGGGATTTTTTTTCCTTGGTGGCTGAAAACGACCAGCACAGTTCTTGTGGTGTGTGCAGGTCGCTTGTAGGTATCATTTTTCACAGTTTCCTTTCCCTGTTTATATATATATGGTATCATTTTCCAATGAGAAGTATGAGCACTTATGATGTGCGCCGCCCTCTTTTCATAGCAGGCCAAGAAAAAGGAAGAGAGGACAAGGAAGAAAGAGAAGAAAGGTGGGGTGGAGTTCCATCAGCAACCACCACGGCCCACTGGTCAAGGGGGGAAGAGGCTCCATCCCCTCAAGGAGTGGTTGTTTGAATGGGCCACAATATTCTTGTGTTCAGTTTAGCAATTCAGCCTCTGATTACACGAGGAAGTTCCTGCCGACAGGGAGTGAAGAGGCTCATCCCCTGACTGAGTGATTGGTTCGAGCAGGCCAGGTGGGATCCTTGAGTTCTGGCTCCCCAATTCAATCCTTACCGTGCAAGTGGTGCACCCTCCATTGGTATCACTGACACTTTTGATTGGAGTTTTCATTGTTAGACCAGTTCCCGCACCATTGCTGTCTATTTTTTCGGTCCAGCATCATTGTTAGACCAGTTTTGTTCTCTAACCCTGTTCTGGATGCAGCCTCCATCCAGAATTCGGACGCACTCAAATGAACATGGGCTGTTGACTATCGAGCAAGTCCGAAAATGGAAGAATCTTCCATTACTCCCCGCTAGCAGGTGATGCAGGACAATTAACCACTTGCTCTAAAAGCTCGAACTGTTAGAGTATGACGAATTAATCCCTTCATCTCATAGCCCAGGCCCCACATCTCATGGGTTAATCACCCCCAGTGAGGAGTCTCGAACACGAGACCTCCTGCTCTGATACCAATTTGATACAGGACAATTAACCACTTGCGCTAAAAGCTCGAACTGTTAGAGTATGACGAATTAATCCCTTTATCTCATAGCCCAGGCCCCACATCTCATGGGTTTAGGACCTCGGCCGAATCCCCTTCGTGGGCCCCAAATCACATGGGCCGCCCACCCCGAGTGTGTCCCCACATCTCACGGGCTACCCCACTTGGGCCTGGTGTGAAATGCGCATTAATCACCCCCGGTGAGGAGTTTCGAACACGAAACCTCCTCCGTAGGCCGCACCCACCCCGAGTGTGCCCCTGCATCCCACAAGCGACCCCACTCGATCCCGGTGTGAAAATGCTCCTGCATTAGCAGGATTTTGTACATTTGCCTGTTCAGTAAGGAGCACACCCAAGATGATCCAGACAATCCATCCCCATACAGATCGTGGTAATAATGCTGGGTTTTCCATTCAATACTGTTTTTTTGACTTGTCGGGAAGACAAGTGCACAGCTGGAATTTCTACAAGGACATGCTGTGATTTTCAATGTGCAAATAGATACATATGGATGACGCATTGTCTGCAGAAAATGGTTTTACCCAAAACAAGATGTTTGATCAACGGATTTCCTTAGCAGTCAGAATGAGAGTCATAGAATTCACTGAGGCAGGGTGAAATGACCTCTTCTAGCAACTGCAAGATCCTGTTCATTGAGGGGCGATTGTCTGGATTTGCATCTGTGCACCTTGCAGCTACGTCGAGAACTGCTTCGACTGTCTCTGCATCTACATCTTTGCACCTCTTATCCACTATATCCTGCAGCCTGTTTTCCCTCATCTGTGTATTCATCTGCAATAATTTCAGACATATACATGTATGTGTTATTGTGATGATGGCCCGGAGAATTTAAGGAATAAACAGCAAGGAGGATCGATCACATACAAACAACTGTATGCAGTCCCATATTTCTTGCCAACGTGTCACTTGTGCAGGACACATGAGCCATGCAGAAGATGAGCCCAGTCGACTCATCAGCTGGGACACAGAACCATTGTCAAAAAACCAATGATGACCGCCTGCCCGACTCAATGTACTGGTGACCCCCTAATGAATGGATTGACCTGATTTCGACAACATGTGATGATGGTGGGGGCCACCATTTGTACAGGTGATATGTCCTACAAACGTGATACGTTGGATGGAAGATGGGGGTGCATACAGTGGGCTGTAGGTGATCATCTGTCAAAGATCAAAGAAATAAGATGACGTGTTTACTCTTACCCAGCCTACAACATTCAAGCCCCGCTTGACAAACAATGGATCTGTTGGCCTTTTGCCAGTTACTAGTTCTAATAAGAGCACTCCAAAGCTATAGACATCTGACTTCTCAGTGGCTTGACCACTGTGCAAGTACTCTGCAATCAGAGTAGATGGGAAAAGGAAAAAGAGAAAAAGATAAGTGAATGCTTTATTTTACAATGAACTGGAATTGAAAGTAGTACAGAGAGAACATGACTTGAATGCCAGAATTAGAGTAGATCCTATCCAGTGAATGTGTCAATAGGAAAGGGAAAATAGAGAAACTACATTGCCTGCTTCTGTCAGTAACTTCCAAACTGGCAAGGAGAGAACATCCATCTTATATCAAATCTAAATAGTCACATGTGTGTGGAACCAGCATGTGTGAGACAAGATTCGTTAAGCTGACCCCAAATAGATCGGCAGGGCTATGATGATGATGATGCTTTAAAGAAAAGGATATGATGATGATGAAACGTGCATGCATCCACATGCACTTTTTTTTGGGTTGATAACTGCACACTTATTGAGGAACTAAAGGGCCCTCATTAGTATATGTAAGTTTGCTGGTGTGAGCTAAATGATAATGATGAAAACATGTACGCATGGCGTGCACTAAATTATGATGATGAAATGTGCTTGGATCTATGTGCGCACGCTTTTTTCTTTTGGTCGATGTATGAACACACTTACTGAGGAATTATAGGGCACTACTCATTAGTCATTAGTAAATGTAGTCTGCTAGAACACAGTACATGTGGGGTCCATGGTTTTGTGATCAATGCATCTGATTTACTACACCTACACCCCATTATGTACTGCTGGTACCCCATAAATCTCTTGGATAAAAAAAATCCTAATCATTTGATATTTGACCTTTTTTGTATTGACTGTGAATTGCTCTTTTGTTTCTACTCTTAATCTTCTTTATTAGGCTACCAATGAAATGGGAGATTTCTGGGGTATTCCCCATCAATGTTACATGTGGGGGCAGGATAAATTGGGAAAGGTATTTTCTCCCTCCATGATGACCTCCAACTGCTGGCAATCTTTCATCACCGAAGACCATTTTGATTATAGCAGGTAAAGGCATAAAATAAAGGCCATCTCAATTTCTCTGTTTCTGAAGTGTATTATTGTGATTTTGGGATTTCATGGTTCAGTCAGAATGCTTGAGAAAACTAGGGTAAAAGTACAGACCATTCGGTATAGAAAGGCAGTTCTTTTAAATCTTTCATTAACGAAATGCTGTTAAAAAGACATAACTTTTCTTTACATAAAGGATGCTTGATAGGGACATCGCTGCTTCAATGTTGTTAAAAGACCTTTCTGTCAAGAAAAGTACCCCAAAAAAAAAAAAAAAAAACCTTTGGTTTCAGCAACTTTAAGAAAACATAAAGGTGAGGGGGTAAACTTGTCATTTCACCCCCAACATAAAGTGCCACAGACATTTTAAGGATAATGAATCCTATAGGCACCTTTTGTAAAATCCCATTTTTTTGGGGTGGAAATCTCTAGGAATAAAAAGCACAAGATTAGTTTGGAATCTTACTTTTTCATTCATCTTAGAATGAATATTGAGGAATCTGGCGAATGTAGAAAATAATTGCTGTTATGGACTCCAGGCACTATCATTCTTGTCTTCGATTCTTATTTGGGAAAATATCCAATTAACAACTGTGCTAGAAGCATGATCCTCCGAAGCTATGTAGAGGAGAGAAAACAACCTAGTCTCCTTCTCACTAAAATTGAGAAAGCTCAAGCAACTCCAAGTCCCTTAGAAAAGGAAACTCTCTTGTACTTTCCTTTTCCATCAAGGATGCTAGATCAATCTCCATCACTTCCTGATATGACTGGAAACTCTCATGCCTTCCTCTTTCATCAAGTATGCTAGATCAATCTCCATCACTTCTTGATATGACTGGAAACTCTCATGCCTTCCTCTTTCATCAAG
Organism: Magnolia officinalis; assembly: GCA_021015155.1. Taxonomy (NCBI): domain Eukaryota; kingdom Viridiplantae; phylum Streptophyta; class Magnoliopsida; order Magnoliales; family Magnoliaceae; genus Magnolia; species Magnolia officinalis. The sequence continues at coordinate 26,598 of JAJHSJ010000223.1, read as the reverse complement.
TATGCCCTAGATCAATCCCCATCCCTTCTCGACAGGACTGGATGTCCTTGTTGAAATTCTCATATGGGCAGAATTTCAATTTCTCATCCTATGAGAAATTAACAGTGATGCTATATTTTTCCATTTTCCTAGACTTAGAAAAATCTTTTGGACTTCAATTTTGTAATTATCTAAACAATATCATATAATTTCTCGTTTGTAAAATCCATAAATTCATTAAAATAATTGAGATAATCTAACATCTGATTACCATCAACATCCATGTGATCTATTCAATTGTTAGACCTGGAAAACTGAATCCATCCCATGGATCTGATCACCAGAAAGGGCAAATGATCCATATGATCTGATTACATGACGGATCCTCCTTATCTGCAAGATCAACTGCTCGTCTAGTAAAATAACAAGATTCACTATTAGACGTAGTGATATATTGAGCCGAATCAAAGTACTGAATGCCTTATGATCAGTTAATCTTTAAGTAAATGGGCGATGTAAATATTAAGGTCAAATGCATGGCCAGTGCACAATCCTCAAACCAACAGATAAATGTTGTATGCATTCAAAGAACAAAACAGCATCCAATGTGGCAATCACAATAAGATGTCCAACCTCCTCATCCAAACCCAAGCTATAAGGCTGATAAGCCTAGGGAACCATGCCATAGCCCAAGCGACAGATGTAACATCACTCAGATACATGTCTTCTCATGACAACCCAATGATCGACCACAACAACATGCTCATATAAATAAGAAACATGAATTAGTGAGCTCATCAGCATATATCGGTATTGGAATGGATGTCCGCAAAATCAACACATGCATCTGTTGCCTAAATAATGCCAAAATATGATCAAATATCTAACAATTGGATCAAGGGTTTGGATTACTGAACTATGGGCTCCATCTGTATGGTTTCTGTGCATGAAGACCCCATAATACCTCGTATACATTTTGCAAAATCTCATGCATGAATTGTTATGAAGTAATATTTTCTGAAAGATGTTGTTTTGACTTATCATCATCATCTAGGCCTTATCCCAGTTAATTGGGGTTGGCTACAGGAATCTCGATCCACATGTTGCTTTCACTTGAACAATGTAAATGTCCCTTTGTATTCCTTAAGGGCCCGTTTGGCGTTGCTTCTAGCAACTGCAGAATTGATACTCAAGAAACAATTATCTGAATTTGTTTCTTGAGAATTGATTATGTGAAAAAGTACGTGTTTACTAAACATGCACAAGAAAAACAGTTTCCCCACGAAGGTGTCAATGGTCAGCATTGAATCCCGCTATTTCCTGTGGTGTGGCACACTAAGTCTTGGACCTACCTCATTTTTGGAGTCACATCCTAACCCGATATAGAAAAACGGATGGACAAGAGTGGCTGTTGCACGGTCAATGCGGTGGACCTCACGACACTGTAGGCGGGGGGGTTATAGGAAAGCCACGTCAATTTAGTTTCTCTTGAGATGAGATTTGCTAGGCTCACACGCATGTGCAATACAAATCATGTAGATGCCACCCATTTGCCATCATGGCACATAGGTCCTAGATCCATCCATTAGAAAGCCACCACTATATTGATGGCCTAGCCCAAGAATTAGGTTAATCCACTGGTCAGGTGAGCCATAGTTTGCAAAACAAATGTTGGGCTCTAAAACACTTGGCTGAAGTTTTCTAACCCATCCACCTGTTTCCAATATTGGGGCCACCTTCTGAGTAAACCGGATTAGTTTTAAAGAAAGCACCGGACCAACCAGATGATAGATTTGATCTTGGACCTACGTACTATGATGGCACATGTATGGTGTATGGCTCTACACTCTGTGTGCTGTGTGCAATTAACAAACCTTCCTACGCACTATTGGAAAAAAAAAACCGTAATTTTAGAAAATTATTTTCCAAAAAAATTGATTAATTAAGCGGCTAACCAAACACTCTTAAAGTCTAAAGCAGTGATTTTCAGAATCAAAATCACAGAAACAAATTTCTAGCAAATCCTAACAGGCCCTAAGAATTTTAAATATCCCAACTAAATGTCAAAAGGTTCAAATCAGCATTAATTAATACTTACTACCCAAACCAGCAATCTTACATGATACATACATACTACCCAAACTAGCAACTTCAACAAGAATGGAAGAAGTCATGTTTGCCAATACCTCAATGCATGCAAGTAAATAAGAATATAAAACAGCATACCTGGTGCCAAATAACCAAAAGTACCCGCAACCACAGTAGTAACATGGGCATCGTCATCAACGAGAAGCTTGGCAAGACCAAAATCAGACACATGAGGCTCCATGTTTGCATCCAGGAGTATGTTGCTGGATTTTATGTCCCTGTGCACAATACGTGGACAGCAATCATGGTGTAAATATGCCAGTCCTCGGGCAGAACCAAGAGCTATTCTTAAACGTGCATTCCAGTTCAGTGGCCGCTCTTCTTGCCCATGATCTGAAGATAGCATGGACAGAGGAAAATTAGTAAGACCATACAATTCCGAGATAGTGAACAGCAGTTTTTTAAGTCATTATCCTTTGGAAGGTTAAATACCGTGTAGAAAATGATCTAAGCTACCCAAGGCCAAATAATCGTATATGAGAAGCTTTGAATAGGGAAGCCTGCAATAGCCTCTCAAATTGACAAGGTTTATGTGTTTGATGCTACCCAAGATCTCAAGCTCTCTCTCAAAGATCTGATCAGACCCTTCACGACTCCTATCGATCCTCTTAACAGCAAATATGCTAGAATCATCCATCACCATCTTGTACACAGTGCCGAATCCTCCTGACCCCACAACATCGTCTTCATCAAGTAACTCAAGCTTTTTAATGATCTCATGGGAAGAATATGGAAGATCACCGTGAAATGTCACAAGCTTGGTGCCTAGCAGTAGAAGATATATTTAAAAAACATGAGAGAGAGAGAGAGAGAGAGAGAGAGAGAGAGAGAGAGAGAGAGAGAGAGAGAGAGAGAGAGAGAGAGAGAGAGAGAGAGAGAGAGAGAGACGGAAATCAAAGTAAACAACAAGATGAGATGATCTTCCAAATAACCTGTATCATGGTCGAGCTGCTTATCAACTTTTGTGTATTTTTTGCCTATTTTTCCTTTCTTTGATAGTAAACAGATCCAAAGGAATGCAAGGAGCACAACAAGGGCAAGACCCATCGTGGACATGGCACCAATCAGGACTCCATTGAGATAATGTGACAATCTTTTTGGAGGAACTGCTGGAGGAACTCCTGAAGACATACAAATGAAAGGGAAAAAAAGGCATCAGTTTTTTGACAAGTTCTTTATTCCATTATTGAGATCGAGAGAGAGAGAGAGAGAGAGAGAGATTCCTACAACACTTGCCTGTGGAAGCATCGCTACCCGAGTGTGGTAACACCACAGGGAAGCCCAGTGAACTCCGACATAACTTCAGAACTTGCAAACCGCACAGGTCTAAATTGCCAGTAAACCTGCACAAATTAATTGAGGCCTTCACTACAATTCCAAAGAGACACCACCCAATCTTTGCCATGGAAACACATGGAAGAAACCGGCTTTGGAAACACATGAGAGTGACCCCATTATAGCCCTGACAACGTTCCTAACTAAAAAATTAGATCAAACCATATCTGTGAAATACCACTGGTTAAGGTCGGATATCACTCAGATTTTCTTATGGGTTGTGCATGATAAGATCAAAGATCATATTGTAACAAATGTCTCGCTATCTGTTGATCCCTCGAGCATATATTTGCAAAAACCCACTACATATGAGTCCAAAATAAGCATCTTGAAAAGCACGGTGCGACTTACGAGCCATTTTTGAAACGGCCAAGAACTCCATTATTTGGGATTTCGCCAGAGAAGAAGTTTGTGGATAAGTTCCTGAGATGATTAACAACAGAAAATGACCAAAAACATACTGAGGAATTGAGAATGAAAGGTTGAAAAAAAAAAGGTCCATAATCTGATTCTAATGCATGCTAGAAACGTCCAATCAGAAGGTCAACTACAATAGGAGCAAATAGCATGCAATATCCAACTTACAGAAATCGCAAATGGCTGAGGTGGCCAATAGAGGCAGGTATGGATCCTCTTAGTGAATTGCTTGACAAATCCCTACAATGTACGAGGAAAGATTCAAATGAAGTAATAAAAAGGAAAGCAGGAAACTCAGCACTAGTAAGAATGATGAATTACATGACCCTTGACCTGAAGATATGCATACACTGTTTTCCGTTTTTCAGATAGTGCAAGTGTCTGCCCATGGTTAATTGATTAACCCTTGGTCTGTTGGTTCCCACAATTGATGGGCAAATCCCAAAAATTTTCTAGATTGAAAGAAATCTAGCCACCAATACTATGCCTTTTCTTCTCTCATTTGATCGTGGCTGTCTGTTTGCAGGCCAAAAGCTGAAAGGTTAGGATTGTCATATCACTCAAAACTTCAGCCCATGTTTGGATATCATGTTTCCATGGAAAAAGGAAATTAGTTTCCTTTGATATAACAGGCCATAATGTTCAGATATGATGGAAACTAGAAGATTTCATAGAGCAATAATTATGATTTTGATGCATGACAATTAACCACTTGCTCTGAAAGCTCAAACTAATAGAGCATGGTGAATCAATCCCTACATTAATCACCCTTGGTGAGGAGTTTTGAACACGAGACTTCCTAATCCGACACTACTTTGATGTATTACAATTAACCACTTGCTCTAAAAGCTCGAACGGATAGATCATGACGAATCAATCCCTTTATCTCATAGCCCAGGCCCCACATCCCATGGGTTAGAACCTTAGCCGAACCCCCCTCGTGGGCCCCACTTCACATGAGCAACCCGCCTCACAGGGGCCGTCCAATCCGAGTGTGCCCCTGCATCCCACAAGCCACCCCACTCGAGCCCAGTATGAAAATGCCCCTGCATTAGATTCTCACTTGCCATCCAAACAATACCCCTAAAGTTGGAATCCACTTGTAGTAGTGATCATTGAAATAGTTATTTGGTAACAATGAACTTTTCCATTCCACCTGAAATCCAAAACATTCCCTTAGAATGGTCCATTCATGGTTGAGGCCTGATGGATCCATAGGCCCTGCTTGTAAAAAGTGAAAAACCCAGTACACAGTGCATCTCATCTGCGCGAGAATCATACAATTCCTCCACAATAAATGCAAAATAACAGCACTAAATTATTATTTTTTTACTATAACCAAAATGGAACAAAGGGTCACTTCCTAACATAAAAGAAGAAGAACAGCAAGTCGGCAATTCGAAACATAAATCTTACAGGATAACAAGATTCAAAAGATTTCCAAGCTCCGGCGGAATGCTACCTTGCAGATAATTAGCCCTCAAATACCTGCAGAAAACATTATTCATGTCTATAGAACACTGCAAAAAACAATAATAAAATAAAGAAGGGAAGGAATTCCTTCTCTCAGCCGACTTACAGTGCTCTAAGATCTTTGCACTGTGTAATTTCAGCAGGAATGTATCCATGTAAGCTGTTCTGATGAAGTGCCCTGACACCCTCAAAATTTTTTTTTTAAAAAAAAAATTCAGGAAAAAAAAAAAAGAGAAACAGATTTTATTTTATTTTTTTTTGTAAATTTTCATTATTTATATTTTATGAATAGAAATCTCACAGTCTGTGTAATCGACTGAGTTTCCCGATTTCTGGAGAGATGATGCCGCCAAGCTGCATGTAGGGTAGGTTTCTAGGCAGCGGAAAAGAAAGGAAAATACAAAGTCATAAAAGAGATGAATGCAAATAGAAGAAAATGGAATGGGTAGAAATGAATGTTAAAAAAAGTAGAAAAATGCAGGAAGGAGAAAGTACATAGAACGAACGGTTTGGTCATTGAGATGACAAGTAATGCCAGTCCAGTTGCAGGGATTGGGCTCTGAAGCTTTCCAGTTTTTCAGCACATGCCGAGTGTCGTTCCAACCCCCTTTTATTATCAGCAATGTCTTGCCTGCACACAACAGATAGATAGATAGATAGATAGATAGATAGATAGAGAGAGAGAGAGAGAGAGAGAGAGAGAGAAGAAGGAGGAGGAGAGGAGGGAATGATGGGTTTTCGTTGCATACCATCTTGGGTGAGAGCGAAGGAGGAAGTGTTGAAGAATAAAGATGCTGCTGTAAAAACCCAAAACCATAACAACTTCATTTCTTCACTCTTCTCTGAGCTGTGTGTGTGTGTGTGTGAGAGATGAGAGAGAGAGAGAGAGAGTGAAGAAGAAGAGAAGGGGTGGAAATGGTAATTATGGTGAACTCCACAGCAGGAAGTTCTTTAATTATGAGGAGCGAACAAAAGACGGAGGAGAGGAGAAGGGGGGGTTATTTGATACTTTGGCGAAGTGCGAAAGTTGATACTCCGGCATCCCGAATTCTCTGGGGAGGAAGATGGAAAGGTTTTGGTACTCCGCCAGCTCAGGCTTGACACAGTTAAAACGGTTGTGACTCTTCAACCAAAGGCATGGATCAATTGTACGGAAATCCACACCGTCCAAATCGATGAGCGTGTTGACTATGAGCATACATTAAAATTGACAATGAAAAGATGGCATTAACCATTCTATGTTGACCTTTCAATTTTGATGAATCAATATTTATTTTAACCGTCCATTTAACATCCATTTGATGGACGGTTAAAATTGCTTTTTAAGTGTACTTTCAGAGATATGCACCATACACAACGTGCCTCAGAATTCGAATGGTCTAGATAGCCTTGATTGCCTTGATGCCGTACAGAGTACCACGTGAGGAGGATGAGTCACATCATCCTGAAAATAGTGGTCTACTTATCTCAGGGGTGTAGTTCATACTTCATGCGCGTGCACTCAAGAAATGTACACGTGGAACGCGTATAAGTCAGATTCAACCATCCAAATTGTGGGCCTCACTTTTATATTGGTCAGGAAGTAAAAAATTTCACTGATATGATAAACTACCTGGACGATCGTAGGGAATCAGATCGACGATCTAGATGAAAAATGATTTAATGGTCCTATAATCTGTTTACAGAATGGTCCAAAACATTCGAGTTGGTGGTTTACATATCTAAGATATTCCCTCATGTTGGAAGGTTTTGATTTCAGTAAAGTGTCTCAATGATGCAATTTTTGAGTGCATGTGTACGAAGAAGCTAACTCCTGCAGAGGAAGAAAAGCATGGATACTCTCGCATCGCATGGCGTGTGCATCTGGAGTTATTATGTAATCCTCGCCATGGACTAGTTTTAAGATTTTCCTCTGCTTTCATCAACTGTCCATTTAATTTTCACAAGATACACAATCATAGCCACGTTTTATACTGTTCGGATTGAGATACACTGTGTTATATTTACAGAATCTATATGCGTGTATATAGATGTTCAATATCCCGCAATGTAGCAATAACTCGTCGAGGGAGATAATTTAAACGTTGGACTCTGTGCTGCAGAGCGAAATAGCCGTTGGTAGGATTTCAAATACTCGATTTTGACGCACTGACACGCAAAGGCGCATTTTCGGAAAAAGGATAGGTATGGTAGACCGCGGGTGCAGGGCATGTGGACGAGTGTTCGAGGCCGTTCGGGCTCTAGTATCAGTGGGCCCGAGCTGAATTCAGATCCATTCGATCACTTGCCATATAGTGTCGTTTGTATGGAGATGTACTTTGCCGTTTGCTCATCTATGTTGGGTCAAGCAGTTGAACGATTGTGATCACTCATTGGTGTGCCCAACCACTGGAAGACAGTGCTCTCGCGGTGCACTGATCACTTATTTTCACTTTTTTTTAGGTCTCGACGGGAATGGTGGCCCACCCACGTACACGTTTGTTGTTGCTTTCAAAATCAAAATCGCTTTCCAATTATGGAGGGAGCATAGCCCCGAGATAACGCCGTTAGAAATCAACGGTCATCCAGCTCATGGCCGTGTGATGGACCATTAAAATGCGCACCGGAACCGTCGACAACACCTGTGTAAAAGACCCAGGACATGTGGGGGCCAGCATTGTGTATTTGTAAACCCACACCGTCCATCAGGTGAAAGCCTTTATTTCAACCGTACGAAAAAATACCACCATAATGGACGCGGATTGCGTCCTACCTCCGCCCGTCTCGAGCTGGGAATGGGCAGGAATTTTGAGTGGCCGTCTTATCCACACCGTTCATCCATTTTTTAGTGTCATTTTAGAATATTTGTCAAAAAAATGAGGCAGATCGCAGGCTTAAGTGGACTACAAATGGAGATTAAACTTTTGACTGGAGCTGATATTTATGTTTTCTTTTCATCCACTATGTAACTTTATACCATGTAACTTTACGAATAAGTTGGAAGGTAAATAAATATTACGGTGGGCCTTAGAAAAGTTTCAACGGTGAGAAAATATTACGGTGGGCTTGATAAAAATTTCAACTATGAGAATCATTATCACCGCTGCTTCCTGTGCAGTGGTCCACTTTAACACGGGATCTGCCTTAGTTTTTGGCTTACGGCGGTGTAAATAACAACCATCCATCACAGTGGCCACCCGAAGCTCCTGCCCGTTCCCGGCGGAGACGGGCGGGGGCAGGACGCAATTCGCGTCCCAGCATAATTAGGAAGCGGATTGGCTGGCGTACAACACATCAGCTATATAGCTATGTAGTGATGTCAGCAAGTTCTGTGGATTCTATTATGATGTATGTGTTATATCTGAATTGTCCATCCATTTTATAAGCTCTTCATAAGGCTTGAGCATAAAAATAAAAAAGATCTAAAGATAAAGTAGATCATATTGCAAAAAGCAGTGGGGATTAAACGTCTACCATTCAAATCCTTTTGGGGTCACATAAGTTTCAGATCAATATGAAATTTGTTTTTCCTCTTCATCCATGTATTTGTGACCTCATAAATAAATTAGATGGAGAATAAATTTAATGGTGGGCCCTGAAAATTTTTTAATGGTGAAAATCGTTATTTTTACTGCTATTTTTAGTGTGGTCCATTTGAGTTTTGGATATTATTCATTTTTTGGCTAATGCTCTAAAATGTTCTCAAAAAGTTGATGAACAGTGTTGATATAGTAAATACATCATTGTGGGGCATGTAACTTTGATCTCCTTTGAACCGTTCGTATAACTCTAATTTGGGCTCAGATCTGTGTTACACCAGCCAATCCGCTTCCAATTAATTAAAAAGCTCCGCCAGCCGCATTAACAGGAAGATGTAAAAGGTTGTAGGTTACGTGGTGTGCCAAACACCACTGGCCTCCTTGGGTGTTGACATACAGTCCTGACATGATGTATGTGTCACATCAATACCGACCAATTCTTTTTCGACATCATTTTAAGACATGGCCCCAAAAATGACGTAGATACGAAGCTCTGGTTGACCACATTTTAAAAGCAATGTGGACAATGTACCCACCGTGTCTTATCAATATGTTATACGGGCAAATAAAATTTATGACGGCCATTTAAGAGGGTGTTAGGTGATGGAATTACACGGTGTCGAGTGAGATTGAATTATTTTATTTTATTTTTTTTACTATAAATGCAGTTAGCTGAATTGTCTCTTACGGCTTGTTTGATTTTCACCGTTTCACTGGGAAATGGTAAATCCCATGCAAATGGGCGATTATTACCGTTTCACCTGTTTGGATATTGGTGAGGAATTTTATTTCTTGGGAATCGGTTCAAAAGTTTTGGTAGTCATTTTAAAACCTCATCTTGATGTATATAATATATCTGTTCCGTCCATCCATTTTATCACAACATTTTGAGACATGAGAAGAAAAATGAGTTAGATCCAACACTCAATTGATCCAAACCAAAAGAAATAATGGCCCAAGAAGTTTTTAACGGTAAGTATTTAATTTACATTTTTCTATGGTGTGGCCCACTTGAGCTTTGGATAAGCCTCATTTTTTAGCGTATATCATAAATTCATATGACATAATGGGTGAACGGTGCAGATATATGATGTGCATCATGGTGGGACCCACAAATATTTCTCACTTTTACGTTGAAAAAAGTAAGCCATCCAATCACGCTATGAAAAATGTGCAGCGCTTCACTGCAGTTCCCTGGGAAGTAATAAATGCCAAAGGGAAAACGCATTTCCAACGAATTCGCTGAAACAAACAGGCCCTTAAGGCCTGTTTGATTTTCTAATTAGAAAGGTAATTCAAGGTAAATGGATAATAATTATTTATCCTTGTATTTCTGGTTAAATTTTCAAGGTGATGTTGACTGCCACCTTTCATTTATAGCACTCTTCACATCACCCATGGAGAAAAATATTAAATCGTGGGGCCCACAATGATGTTTGTGTCTTATCCACACCGTCCATCCCTTTAGCCAACTCATTTTAGGGCATGAGCCGTAAAATGAGACAAATCCAAAGATCAAGTGTACCACACCATAGGAAATAATGGGTATTGAACTCCTACCATTGAAAGCTTCTTGAGGACCCTATAAGTTTTAAATCAAAGCGATATTTTTTTTTTTCCACTTTAGCCATGACTGTGTGACCTTATGAATAGGTTGAATGACAAATAAACATCAATGTGGGCCCAGGGGAGAAAACAACTTTCAACCATTGAAATCTTAATGATCATTGTTTCCTAAGGTGTGGTCCACTTGAGATTTTGATTTTCCTTATTTTTGGGCTCATGCTTTAAAATGTATTTTTTAAAAGGATGGATGGTGGGGATAACTCACATATATCATGATGGGGCCCACATATTTAAATCAGTAAAAATAGGGTTTATATGGACCGATTTTTGAAACGTAATTCCCAGCTAATTTCAAACAGGCGGAGTAAGTAATAATTACTTATTTGCATGTATTTACCGTGGTAAATTAAAAATCAAACAGCCCCTTAATGTCTTGTTCACTTTTGTGGGGATGATATATCGTGTAGGGTTTAAATACATGTTTTAATTCATGTAGTGTTTGATTGGATGTAAAAAATAATTATCAATTTTGAAAATCATGTTTGAAAACTACAGTCACAAGTCATAAAGTGGGGCCCACCTAGATATTTATGAGTAATCCACCCTGTCCATCCATTTTGTGAGATCATTTTAGGACATGCTACAAAAGTCAAGTAGATCCAAAACTCAAGTGGGCCATACGAGAGGAAAGAGTGGGGAAAGAATTTCCTACCATTGAAACCTTCCCGAGCTCCACCTGATGTTTATATATCATCCCAACCATTTATAAGTTCATTCCTGCTAGGATAAACTAACAACATAAAAAACTTTATGATGATATAAAACTTTTATGGCCACATGAATGTTTCAATGGTGGTCACTCAATCCCCATTGTTTTCTCTTGTGTGGCCCACTTGAGTTTTAAATCTACCTCATTTTTGGTCGCTTATCCTAAAATGATCTTGTAAAACAGATGAATGAGGTGGGTTCCTCACAAATATCGCCCCACCTCCATGGCCAACTTAAAAACTTCCTAGCTCATGCTTTTAGGAGGAAATCCCATAAAATTTGCAAATCCTGATTGAATTGGGGAAAGCCCTCCCTAGCCCTCCCTACTGATCTGTGCATAGGATCCAATGTTGGAAACCTATGATGAACCAAACAGGGATGATTTTTCAAACCTAGGGATTTAAAGTTCCATCCCACTTAATACCATCTAATTCCGAGTGCCAAACACCCACTAAAGGTTTTAATCGTGGGATTCATCATATTCGCGGCTTTGTGTAGGGCTGTTATCCCACGAGGCCTGATAGGTCTTTAACCCAAATTTTGAGCTATTTCAACCAGGCCATCGGGTCGGCCTATTTAAAATTTTAATTTTTTAAGCCCGAGCTCAGCTCATTGACACCCCTATTTCTATGGTGTAGTTCACATCACTTTCATATACGATTGTTTTAAAATAATCACACAAAATAGATGGATGGTGTGATGCTCCAAACTCGGGAACTGAGCTCACTAAATTTTCAGCCACTGAATTCGGTGCCAATAACCTCTATAGTACCCCATTCTCGACACTTAGTTCTCATACGTCAAGTTCCGATTATGGGATCCCATAAGGAGAATTTTCAAATTATTATTATTATTATTATTTATTTATTTATTTTGTAAAAGAGCATAACTATAAGTGTACTAAAGTCACAAAACATCATCACATATCCACTAATATAATTTTTGAATACAGAATTAGAAAGTGAAATATAAAATATAACAAAATGTCCAAAAGCTCAATCTCATGATCCGGGCTCAATGCTACTAATACGCCTTAATATCACCTGCAGCGTAAACAAACGTGCGTAGGCTTCCTACGAAACTCAGTAAAGTGCGTGTGTGCATGCACAATGCATATGACAAGAATACAGATATTATAGTAAGCGGAAAATGATGGAGGGCTAAGCTACTAAGTCCATGAATGTTGTTAGCCATACCAAGGCTATGTAATGCAAGGCTTACGTGACTGATTGTTATATGCTAGAGATGCAACGCAAACATGTCAATCCCTAACCATTCCACATATCAGAATTATTCATACTGAAAACATCGTCAGCGTCTAGTATACTCCGACACTAGTTACCGCCCATAGCACGCATGACTAAGTGAGTGGAAAAGGCATCACTATCCACCTCGTCAGTGGTATGCTAATATGCCCACTCGACTTGTCGATAACGGACTCATTTCATGAGCTAGTCAAACTCGACCTAGCTTATAGCTCCCTACACCCAGCTAAATAAGGTCACACCCCTTTCCAACCGACCTTGACACAGTGGGAGACGCGACCTATTAGATTTGGTACTTGGGTGCTTATGTTATCCACTCGGTCTCGACGTTGGGGCATCCTAATGGTACCGCAGGGTTTAGGGACTTTCACCCAAGGACGTCCATAGCGCACAAGTGCTAGGACATATTTTTAGTATCCAATCCTACCAGCCACGATATGTCTGTGGTGGCCACAACCTTGATGTTACTAGGGTATGAAGTCGATCATGACATACAAAATGCGAAATGCATGAGTCATACTATTCAAGTAATGTACCAAACCTGTGCATACCGTGTGATCATGTGGGGCGACCCTATCTCGTATGGGGTCCCATAAGCATCTCAAGTTGAAGGGCATATTCTATGAGCAATCGTCATACACAATGGGCATACAAATGATGCGTAAGGGCATATAAATGGGCATGATATTCATTACACTAAGCATGTTATCAGCGTGTCCTATTAAACTAAGTGCACTCGCATGTTATTCGACATATCATATGATGATCGACCTTAATTAGCATGGTACACATATGGAGTGAGACCCGAACGGTAGGTCCCACTAGAAATGTAAAGGTCTATGTGGTGTGACCCACGTTAAACTAACATCGGCTCCTCATGTAGCCTGTACATTAAAAGGTCTAACAACCGAATGTAAGGCATAAATAAAATACATATACCAAGGCTTGACCCACTGATGTGAAGCGGTTTGTGGACACTTTCATGTCCAAGATGGACCAAAGAATGCTCGATCAAAGGTGGAAGTGATTAGGACCATTAGAACACTAAAACATGCATATCTCGCAAATCGAAATGAGTTATTCGACGTACCATATATGATTTTATGGTAGGAGAATCTACTTTAGCCAACCAACCCTATTCTGGGTTTCCCACGCCGAATTTGCGAGATTCCATCAAATCGACAATCGAAAATCTATTTTATTTCCATTTCTACTATTTATAGTAAGTTTTAGTTCGATCATAACTTTTGATCTATTGAGCTTTAGGAGTTGTGTCCAACATGAAAAAGGCTTAGAAAATTGAGGAGAACAACGTGGTTAAGCCAAATAGGACACTTGCTATTTTTGGCAGAAAACCAAGAAGTCTAGTAGAAATCATGACCGTCTATAAATAGTAAGGTCACGATTTTAGGGAGTTTGAGTTGGAGTTTGATTCTGAAACTTCTTCCTAGGTTTGGTATCATTATTTAAAGGATTGTAAATTTGTTTTAACCCATCAATCAATTTATTAATGATTTTATTATAATTTATTTCTATTTTCTATCTCTCCTCGTAAATTCGAGGAATCTCTGTGAGGTGTGCCGCGGGTCAAATATTGCATATTAGCCCCATTTATTACCTGAATTTATGAGCATGATACTGTTTAACGCCCAGTTTTAATCGTGTTTGTGATGCAGAGTGTATTTAAGAGCATGGATGGCAAAAAGTTGCTAAAAGCATGAATTAATGATCTAAACTCACCAAGGCAAGAGACGGACCCCAGGGGACCACGATCGACGGATCAAATGCCAGAGATTTGAGAAAATCGAGAAATTAAAGCTCAAGCGGCCTGAAAGTCAACCAGAATGCAAGATCATAGGGTTTCCACCATTTATTCGACTCGAAACTTCATACATGACCTGAGGACTATAAATGAACCGTACATATCAAATTTTAGCAATTGGATACTTGTAGAAGTGGCCCAACAGACAGATCAACCCACATATCAGTGATTTGGGTCCCACATGGTCTCCGGATATGCTTCAATTTTGGTCTCAACCCCTTAAATTACATGAGGAAAGGAATGGACGGAGCGAATTATTTGTACACATTAAGGTGGGACCCACTTTACATGGTGCGTGTACACAGCACACGCACAGGCGCTGTGCATCGAACGAAGTAAAGTCGGTCAGCGTTGCGTTGACCGACGTTTTCTCTCAAAAACAAAAGACGCAATAGCGTCTTCGCTGCAGACGTCGGGTCCTAATTGTGGGCCCCACTCGTCGTCCTTTTGAAAGATCAGAGCCGTCCATCAGGAGCCCACGGGTCCTCTCTCCCTAACCTAAGAGAGTGAATTCGAAGAGAGAAGCATGATCGGTTTTTAACTGTCTAAACGCAAGACAGACGACAAAGAAGAAAACCACGTGGGCCACATCGAAATTAATTCAATCTTGCCATTCCTAGATGGTTTTTCGTCCTAAAGACAATGGACGGAGTAGATTCTACACCTGACATCAATCAATGGTCCTCCGACCATCACAGAACCGCATCATAGCCTCTGTTCCGCAACAGAGGTTGCGGTCTGTTCTTGTGGGCCACCATGGTCGATGATACAGATGATCGGGACCGTTCATCAGGCTTAAAAGGGCCCCATAAACACGGCCTAGGTGGCGAAATTTTAGGATACATTAGAGATCGGTTTTCGATCATCCAAACGGCGAACAGACGATGGAAAGATTTGATTCGATTGACCACACTAAACCCAAGAAAAAACACTCCTTCCCGACTGAAATTCCGAGAGGAATTCAATGGACAGGTCGGATTTCTCGTCTGACATCAATCCTATGCCCACCAACCATCACAGATGCGTGAGGCTTTTGTTTCCACTGCGTAAACAAGGAGTTCGGCTTCGTTGCAAACTAACTGCGAAAGAGAAGTCAGTGCTCGACTCCAGCCACCACTTCTGGAATTCTATAAAGGAGAAAGAGGGAGAGAGAGAAAGGCTATCTTGGCTAGGGGGATCAAGGAAGGTGGACGTGTGGAGCAGAGAGAGAGTAACAATTATTTATTTTATTTTTACTGTTTATTTTTATTTCTTTTATGATGTTTAGCCTAATCACCTGGTCTAGGTTAAACCTCTCAGCTAAGGTAAGTGGTGAAGCTTGTAGCATGATGGGAGAACTCTTTGTTCGTGCCTTCTGTTTAAACTGAATTGATATTGATTTTAGTTTAATTATGGAGAATGTTTTCAGTTTTTAATGGTCGGTTGTGACTAAAATTACAATGGGTCTGCGATAGCTTTGAGCATGTTCCTTTCCTTATTTTGATTATGACGTCAGGAAGCCCTGTTGTTCACCATCGTCTCCTGGGCATAGTTGGATGTCGGTACCCTTCCTAACCTTCATACCATATTGATTGGTTATTAATTAGTTTAATTCTGTTGTTTACTTTGTCTCCTAGGCATGGTTTGGTGATGGAATCCATTCTAATTCATATACCTTTCATCTTTTGAAAACTATATCAAAGGAAGTTCAGTTTGATTTCCATTATTACACCCTTCAACTGGATGAAGATGGGACTCTAAGTCTAGTTGAGTTTTTGATACAGGCATAATATCTCCCTGATCTCTACAAGTGGATCCTCTGAATCCCTAGTTTTCTTCCTCTGAATTATCTAAATTTTAGATAAATATTTCACCATTATTCCTCAAATTACAATCGATTTAGATTTCATCTTAGTCTAATTCTAGTTCTACTTAGTTTCAGATAACGTACAGGTATCAGTCCCTTGGGATTTGACCTCAGTCTCACCGAGTTTATTACTACATCACAACCCTACACTTGGGGAGTGAACAAGGAGTCCAAAGAAGCTTCATGGATTCAGAACAACTATCCCCTTGAGGAAGACAATGATCAACCCCATCACACCTATCCCTGCATCAGTTTTGTATCAGAGCCAGGACTCCCCTCAGATCGATGGTAAATAAAGACGGTATGGAGCAAAATCTCATGGATGGCGATATAGGGATTCATTATCTTTTGAAAAGAATGGAAGCTTTTATAAGTGTTATGGTTTGATTCCTCTTTGGTTGTCAAATTTTGTGTGTCAAAACCTCTGTATGCGTCTTGTGTTTATATCTTGATAAATTTGTTGTAGACACCATGTTAAGAAGATGAATTCCTCAAGCTAGTTCAAGGTACAATATAGAAGATATTAAAGAAGAGTTCAAGCTCAAGACTCAAGCTCAAGTTCACATATAAGAACTCAAGCTCAAGTTCACGTGTATTCAAGGTCAAGACTCAAGCATAGTTTGGGACTCAAGTGCAACTCAAAATGACATTGATTTCAAAGCTTGTGAAGTAGTCAAGCTGCGTCAAGAAGAACTCAAGCTTCATAATGATTAAAGTCTAAGCAAATGAAGTTTTCAATGTCCATACTTCATGTCCCAGGTATGATAAACCTTAGATTGACCTTAGGGTAGGTCACTTTGACTACATAATTCATTTTAATATTAATACGTGAATTTGGTCTATTCTAAGACTAGTCCTAGTCCTTGTTCGACCAGTCCTAGCACTGGTTTGACCAGTCTAAGAAGTTCCAAGACCAGTCCTAGAATTGTTGCAATTTATCGGATTTTCTGGTTCGGCTACGACCAGTCCTGGAGTCTGCTTGATCGGTCGTGGGATGGTCTCGACTCGACCTTCGACCAGTCGTAAAGCTACGACTCAAACTCCAGCGACTAAATCAAGTGTCGCACGACCAGTCGTAGTGAGGTCTCGACCGTTCGTGGACTGCTTTCGACTAGTCGTGGACTGCCTACGATTGGTCGTACAACAGTTTGATCCGATCACGCTCAAAAGTTCAAAAATCAGTTTATTCTTCGACCAGTCGTGGTGACCCTAGGACCAGTCGAAGACGAATTTCTGCAGCTATAAATAACACATGAATTTCAGAATTTTTCATTGAAAAATTAAGTGAATTCAAGGCTCTACTCTGAGATAAGTTTGTGTTTGTTTTTAAGTTATATTGTGCATAATTCTATTTTCTTTTATTAGCTTATTGTTATTTGATTTTGATTTGCATTCCAATCTGATTAGAAAAAGGGGAAATTCTTAATTCCTTCTTCTTGGAATCAAAATCAAATACAGCTAGCCCTAAGTTGATTAAACTTAAAATCAATTAGAACTTAGAACCATTTTAAAGTGAGTATTGGACATTGAACTTCCATATTCGAACTTCTACTCCGATTGGTTCTTCTGGGCTGCTACAAGAGGAGAAATCCAGGTATTTTACAATTCTGTAAAATTTCAATTCTTTTGGTTTTTGTTTGGGATTCGCCAGAAAAATTCCATTTGTGTGGTTATCTAAGGAGAGCTAGAAACTCAGAAAGAGGGGTTTTTGGATTGTGTAAGTCCAAGTTAAAAAGACACAATTGTGAAGGTTTTAGGTGAACCTGTGAAACCTATTTTGATAGTGAATGCTAATATCCCCTGTGTGAGGATATTAGGAGTGGAGTAGCATTCTGTGTGGCTGTTGTTTAACAGTTGGTGAACACACAGGCGAACTACTATAATTCTTTGTCTTGTGGATTGAATGCTTACTTAATCTTTTATCTTTTATCTTTTATCATTCAAAGCTGTGGAATGTATGTGTGGTTGTGAATGTTGTAAATATTTACATTTCAAGCAAGTGTGGGGAATATTGTAATAAGTTAGATTTAAATTTCTACAATCTATTTTAATTCCTTGCCATTTATTTTTATTAAGTTCTTGATACAAATGACGTTCTAGAAATAAGGTTGTCCTGCCATAAACCTTTGGTTTTTATGGTGAAAGGTTGTCCTTAGAACTGAATTCATATCAACCTCTCAATACTTGTTAATTGAGGTTGATTTTATTTCAGCATTATGAATTGATTTATTTTTGTAAGGTTATCTCTTTATTGTTTATTCCGCTGTTTTAATTTTAATTTGGCATAGTCCTATTCACCCCCCCTCTACGACATATAGCTTGGCCATTTCAAGTGGTATCAGAGCCTAATAGCTCGTTCTTGTTGCTTTTTATTTTGGATTTATTTCCTGAGCTAACGATCTAAGCTATATATATAAGACGTCAAATTTTGATAGCTTATCAGTCACTAGGCCTCCACCCTTTGATGGCTCCAACTATGCCTATTGGAAAGCCTGAATGAGGATCTTCCTCAAATCAATGGATGAGAGTGTATGGCAAGCCACAGTGACTGAATGGAGCCCTCCTACCATTGAAGTAACTGGTATCAATGGAACAAAATCAATGAGAATAACACCTTATACTTCTTGGTCCACACTTCAGAAAAGTGAGAGTAGTGCCAATGCAAAAGCACTAAATGTAATTACTTGCGCACTATCACCGGATGAGTTCAAAAGCATCATATCCTGTGATACTGCAAAGCAAGCCTGAGATATATTAGAAATGACACACGTGGGTACATCAATTGTAAAAAAATCTAAAGTCCAACTCCTCACAACCAAATTTGAAGAAATTCATATAGAGGAAAATGAAATGTTTATGGACTTTTACACAAGATTAAATGACATTGTAAACTCAATGTGGGGTCTTGGCGATAAAATCCCAAAAAGTAAAGTGTGTGCAAAGATACTATGCTCACTTCCTGAACGGTTCAACTCTAAAGTAACTGCGATTCAGGAACTTCGTGATATGGATAATATGAGGGTAAAAGAACTAGTTGGTTCTTTACAAACCTATGAGTTAAACTTTAAAGCTCCTAAAGGTAAATCTATAGTACTTAAATCTTCTAAAAATGTTTCTGAAGAAAAATCTGATTCTGAAGATGATATGGCTCTTTTAGCAAAGAAGTTTTATAAGATTTTCAAAAGTAAGAAAATAATTGATTTTCAACAATCAAATGATAAAAAGAAATTTAGACCCAAAACTCGAAAATCTTTGAAAGATAGTCAGTGTTACAATTGTCATGAATATGGGCATTTATCAAACAAATGTCCTAAAAAGGACAAACCCAAAAAGAAGGGTATGTTGGCTACTTGGGATGAATCATCTGATTTTGAAGCTACTCCTGAATCAGAAGATTCTGAAACCGAGTCGGGCAATGAAGTAAAAGCCCTTATAACTCTAGCCAAATTCACTTTTTCAGATCATGATGATTCAACTAGTGAAGAAAATTTGAATAATGATTATGAAAATGAAGAAGATCTTCAAGATGCTTACAATGCCTTATAGAAGGAAATTTGTAAAATTGCTGTGAAGCTTAAACTTCAAAAAGAAAAGTTTTTTAAACTCAAAGAATGCTTCGACTCACTTGTTTTAGAAAAATCCCAAATTTCAGATAGTTTTGAAAAATCAAATGTGATTTGAAATTCAAAACCTCCCTGATTGAAGATTTGAAATCTGAAATTGAGAAACTCAAGAATGAAGTATCTTCTCTTCTGAGTTTGAAGGATATATGAAGGTATGCCCAAGGAGATCCAAAGTTAGAAAAACTCTTATCCGGATCTAAAAAAATGTGGTGATAAATCCGGGTTGGGTTATGATAAAAACATACCTCATAAACAGAAGAGTACTCCTCCCAACTTTGTGAAAGGAGAAGCCTCAAATTCAAAAGAAAAAGGTACTTGTCAAGGTTTTTCTAAAAATACAAAAACTTTTTAATGAGAACTGAAATTTTGTTTTTGATACCTATACATAGAACTAGCATATGGATATTTTTCTCCTTCGGAAGTGGGCCCCTGAAAGGAAACAACCTTGTAACAAGAGAGAGGGTACCAACATGCTAATCAATGGACCCTGACCCTAGGGGTGAGACGACCCGCCCCACCATTGTGATATTGTCCGTTTTGGGGTCTCCCTCGCACGACTTTCAAACGCGTCACAACAGTTAAGGGAGAGCCTTTACATATAGCCAGGACTTCGAACGACTGCCCAAGCGATGTGAGACAGAGTTCCGTCCACAGTCATCTGCAACAGTGACTCGCCCAGGCACCCAGCCCCACCCACATCACACCTGCCCACATTGGAGTAGGGACCGGGGTGTTACAATCTCCCACCATTGGAACAGAGTCGTCCTCGGCTCTGATACCAAATGAGACGACCCGCCCCACCATTGTGATATTGTCCACTTTGGGGTCTCCCCTGCACGACTTTAAAATGCATCACAACAGTTAAGGGAGAGCCTCCGCATATAGCCAGGACTTTGAACGACTGCCCAAGCGATGTGGGACAGAGTTCCGTCTATAGTCACTTGCAACAGTAGCTCGCCCAGGCACCTAGCCCCGCCCACATCACGCTCGCCCACATTGGAGCAGTGTCCAGGGCGTCACAAGGGGCGACACTAAAAATCGACGAACCACTTCTAGGTGCAGACCATTACCTCTAGGTTGCCAATTATCGAACCTATGTCACAATAATGATTATGTAGTGAAAATTGTGAATTGCATGCTAACTAGTAACTAATCCTTAGTCCTATTATCCTCCATGAAGTGAAATTTTCATTTAGGGTTACCGATTATTGATTGCATGCTAGAATAGACCGGATACACTGAAATTCCTTGCCCAGATGTTCCATATTTTCCCATGATACATGCGTCTAATTAGCTGATTGTGGTAAATTGTGTGATGATTGAATAATGCACTTGCATGCCAATTTGTTTGCCCATATTAGCTAGAAAATCCTAAAATACTGTTTAGTTGGTTGCCTATTCATGACTAGAATTGATTGTGGTATACTGTACATTATTAGTTTATTGGTAATTGGGTTGGCCAGCAAACCGAAAAAATTCACAAGGGTAACCTTACTGGATTGACTACCCTGGGCCAATCCAACCGATTCAGGCTGAAACGGACAACCGACAGTAGTTGGACTACACGGGATGCATGCACCTAGTGCTAGTTACACCATAGTTTGCTTAAGTTAGCCGAATTAGTCCACTAGTTGGCCAACCATGTATGTTTACCATGTATGGTCATGCCTGCCTGAATCTGAAGCACCACGTACCTTTGCGAGGCCTACTGATAACCGTTAGTAATACGATTCCACTAAGACTCATGAGTCGGATATGGTGGAATGGGACACCATGTCCGAGCTGTCGGCCTATGTTGGGGTGACGAGTTTCCTCGCAGTGACCAGTGAACAACCAAGTCTCGGGAGCCAAGTATGGTGGAATGGGGCACTGTGTTCATGCTGTCAGTCTACACTGGGGTGACGAGCCTCCCCGTAGTGACCAACAAGCATAGGAGGTGATAGGTCCTTGTTCGAATGACCCATGTCAAATTACCTGGTGGATGGTTCCATATCAGAGTACCATCTGAATAACCCGAGCATGAATATAATTGGGTGACGAGCCCTTCCCTATGGTGATTTGGTTATGTGACAAGCTCGTACCTCGGAATTGAGTGATCATACTCGGTGTTTAGGTAATGACCCATACTGAGTTGATTCTCATACCTTTGGATATCCTGTCTTACCTTTGTAATTATTGATCTGTGAGACAAATGAGTGATATCTAAATTTGGATCATGGATCGCAGGCTCAGAACCACTACTCCGCCTGGGGCTAAGTGATCTGGATAATGTCATTAATTAAATGGAGGTGTTTCAGCTTCCCAATATTGCTGGATGAACGGACTTAATTAAATACTCTGCTAACATGAACATTTATAGCATTGCATTATCATAGGTTGGCGACTCGGCAATCGAGGTCGCATTGAGGGAATCTTGGTCATATGTGAACGTATTGATGGTGTTGTTTGAGGGAGTGTTGGATGGTGAGGGCATGCATGATATCACAATAACATGTATGTGCATGAACAAAAGTATCTAGGGACTGTATGTTTAAATTACCTTTCATTAATTGTGCGTGTGGATTTGATAACTTTTTTTTATTAGCTTGTTAGTACACCCACTATCAGTCCACACTTCACTGTTAGCCACCCCACTAAAGAATCGATACCAAAACCTCAGTGTTGAAACGAGGTATCTTTCACTTGATTTGATAGCTTGTGTAACTTAATGTTAATAGAACCACTAAGTTGATCACTCACTCTCACTCTGAGACGGTGTTTTAAAACACCAACTTGGCGACATTATCGATGTAGGTATTATTGAGATTTCAGACAGATAGGCTTAGAGTGGCTTGCACCACCGACATTGTGTTTTAGAGGATTGGACCAAACCGAAAACTTGTACTTTAATTATTTTTGGTATGTATATTGTGTCTTGTATAATCCTCATTTGGGCGGACATCATATTTTAATTGTATTATTACTGTTAGCCCCATATTTATTTATCTTCGTTATTTCTACCTCGCTTTGGGTTCGCTAATTTGAATTGCGTTATTCTGATTGCTTGTGTGAATATGAACGAGGTCACAAGTGTATTTTCTTTGGTTAACACCCGGAAACTTGGGATCAGAGTCTCTGTATTTGAGTGCCGATTTTTTGGGTGTTACATTAGGTCAGAACTTCGTGCACTCCGCCAGATTGGATAACGATAGACATGACTACAAATCCGCTCCTTGACCTCAGACCGAGTGGGAAATGAGGTCGAGCTCGATCTCTCGTTAGCAGGTCGGAAGATCCACTGATCTACTCAATGCCAAAAGAAGCTCGACTACTTACCGAAGGAGTCAGGTCAATGTAAATCCAGGTCAACATATTATTTTTAGATCAAGTCGACATAATGTCACCCTAGACTTCTACTGTATACCCTTGCTAATTCTAAATAATCAGATCTTATTTGAGGGAGATCCTTCCAAAATCTTCTCCAAATATCTAGGAGGACATCCGCAACACGATCGAGATCCCGAGATCTTCGCCAAGGATCTCGGGAGATCCCCCACACTTTCTGGACATGAATCCTACTACAACACATCCCTACTAAACAAGAAGATCTCCTCTACGCCGTCACCTCTCCTCACCTATAAAGGGGAGCACCTCTAATAGTGAAAGGTACACACAATCTCTACTAAGCAGGGATTGTGCTCAGTAGAGAGATCTCCTCTACGTCATCGCCTCTCCTCACCTATAAAAGGGAGCACCTCTAATGGTGAAAGGTACTCACAATCTCTAGCCGAAAACCATGTTTACGACCAGACCTAGATTCTTTACCTGACTTAGGCATCGGAGGGTTTCCTGTACTAGCCAGGGTCTCCTTTGTCAGTTCCTTGTGCCTGTACACGAAGGTCCAGGGAAGGCTGACTAGATTTCTGCATAAAAAAGTAGCTAGTTCGAGAGGATGATCAGCTACACTAGAGCAGAGACACGTGCCAGAATCCTATGAGAAACATCAATGGAGAATTTTCCATAATAGACGAAAGATTGATGGAGTAATGCCGCATAAAGGTAGAAGGTCGTCTATTGTTCTTGAACTTTTTTTTCCTTAGAAAAAGCAATAACGGCTTATTAGGAGTAAGCATTGGCTAACTCTGTGCTAGTAGCCGCAGTAAGATAAGAGGATGCAATCATTATTGTGCCTAAAATAAACTGTCCATTGGTGGCTTTTCAAGCCCGCCGTCGAATCCCAAGGCTAAATCATGGACAGGCGGTGAAAACTACGACACTAGAGTACGTAGGGGTGGAGGAAATTTCCGGTGGAATTTGAGGAAATTGAAATTTCCTAAGGATCATCTAGAATATTCAAACCATCTAATTTGAAAGGCTCTTCTTAGTTGAGTATAGCTTGAAAGTTAATAGGCCATTTTTTTTTGTAATTTTCTTTTCAAAAGTCATGTTAATAATCATGGGCTAACGGTCTTATTTGATGGTTAGATGCTTGATTTATGTTAGTTAACTAGTTGAAGGTGATAACCAAAATTGGGTTGAATTTTCATTCACTTCGATTGGGCTTTTGTTGGATCCGAGGTTGGGTTGGACTCCACCCAACAGGCCTGTGTTGCAGGGCTGCGCATTGCTTGCAAAAGGCTTCCTGCGGCGGAAGCTAGGTGAGGCCATCAATGGTGGGTCAAGCTAGAAGGCCCAACATCGAGAAGATAGGATGGTTTTATCTAGAAGATATTTCATTGATGCTGAATTCATGATGGGTCCATATAGACCAACGGTCCAGATTAGAAAATCACGAGGCCCACTTATACAAACTGAAAATCCCCGGTCGAAGACCATATAACTACTAGTGGCCACGGTCGACTGGTAAAGAAAATAATAATTAGTATGATGTTACAGGCCTTCCATGTATTTCACTCCAATCAAACTGACACTTAGTTCACGTGGTATAGAACGCTTGGGTGTATGGGGCCATCTTATTCTCTTCACTCCCGACTCAACACACAAACATACTCAGGGATAAACGTGATGAGGTCTATCACCGTCTTCCTTAAGGATAACTACTTTGAATCTACGAAGCTTCTCTGAGCTCCATACAGATACTTCTCGAATCCACAAGAAAAGAGTAAGAAAATAGAATTAATATTTTAAAAAATTCATAAATTAATTAATGATTGAATAAATGAGTTTACACCCCTTTATATAGGCATACTAAGCCATGGAAGAAGTTTCAGAATTAAACTATAACTAAAATACTTAGAAATCGTGACTTACTATAAACGGTAAACTTACTATTTATAGACAGTCGTGATTCACATTAGTGTGCATGGTTTTCGGTCAAAAATAGTGTCCTATTTGGCCAAACCATGATGTTCCCTAACTATTCTAAGCACTTTTCATGTTGGGCGCAACTCAGCCCAATGGATGAAGAGTTATACTTAAATTAAAACTTACTAGATATGATGGTATTTTGCAAATTAGGGGTGGGCAACTTGATGTAGTGGGGTTGGGTGGCTAAAGTAATAAGTCCTACCCTAAAATCATATATGATACATCTGATAGCTCATTATGATTTGCGAGATATGTCTGTTTTAAGTTTTGATAGTCTGGATCACTTCTGTCATCGATGGAGCGATTTTTGATCCATCTTGGCCATGAAACTGTCTGTGACCTGCTCTACATCACAAACCTACGCTTGGCATTCCATCCCATTTATTCCCTGCCGTGTGTAGCCCACCTAAATTGTGGATCTGCTTGTCTTTTACCCCAATTGGTAGAATCAAGGATAGAATCCGATGGACGGATTGGATTTTACACATACAACTGGTGGACCCGGCCCACAAAGGCTGGGTGTTTTCTGCACTGTGTAAAACAGGTGCTGTAGACGATTACGGTCCTGCAAATGGGAAGACATTTCTATCAGAAGGATTGTCCGGTTATGAAAGGCTTTCAACCGGCGGTTCCAGGTCTGCCAAGGTCTGTCCAAGCGTGGCTCGCATAGTAAATCCAGGGTCTGAGACCAACTCAGATCCTTGATGGGCCAATACACATAGGCCCAAGCCCTGATAATAGTGATTATGCAAGGCCCAAGCCCGACTCTGGCCACCACTTTTGTGCTAGATCTGGACTGTTCATTGTGTGGTGCACCGTTACGTGATCTATGACAAAAATGCCGTTGAGACCATAATTATGCTGCCAACGGCTCTTAGACAGCATGAGCCCAGGTCAACTAATGAGCGGACTTTAATTTAGGCATGGGCCTGGCCTTTAGGCCTAATAACTAGCTGAAGTCCAACCCAAAATGGTCTAGGTCGAAGAGCTTGACAGGCCAGACCGGCCCATTAAAAGCCCCAGGTATAATCCATCTCAATTGGCCCACCTAGTAATAAAGCAGGGGAAAAGGCGTAATAGAGAAGCTCACGCTGTTGCACTAGCAGTGCAATTTGGGTTGGGCTTACTTGAACCCGATTGGCCCAGCCCAAACTTTATGTAAGGTTGGATTGGGCTTTGGGGTGAAGATCATCAATTAAAACTCAAGTTGAATTGGGTTTGGTCTGAGGCATCAAGCAACCCAACCCAACCCAACCCAACCCAACCCAACCCACCCCTACCTTGTATGAATATATATGAGTAGACGTGGGCATCGAGTCGAGTCGGACCGGATTGGGTCCAACTTGACTCGATCCAATTTTTCAAGGGCCTGACCCGAACTCTATCCAATATGGGACCAAGTCCAGCAGAGCTGACTCGATCCGATCCGAATCATTGCTGGCCTGACCCAAACGGAGTCCGATTCGGTCTGGGAAACCGAATTGAGTCGGATCGAGTTGAGTCTAGGGAGAGAAAGAAGGAGATGTAGGAA